>WYDF02307108.1:0-15218 GCA_009867245.2 Adranes taylori | reverse complement strand
TAGCATTATATATATATATATATATATATATATATATATATATATATATTCTCAAAGTTTTATTTTTTCATCTTTCTGAGAATCAAGTTACTTAACGCAATGAAATTTATTTTCAAGGTCAAGTTACTTCAAATTTAAATTAAAGTCTCTCAATCGCTTAACCCTTGAACAATTTTTCGAGATAAAAAAATTAAAACAAAGTGTAAGAATTGATTTCCGGAAAATGGGCCCCCAAATTTTAATTTCATAAAAACATGTTTCATATAATAGCGAAAGCATTTTCAACTTTCTAGAGAATAAAGCGTGCTTGTATGTAGTAGTTTCTGAGAGATGTAGGCAGACGTTTATAAATTTAAAATGTGGGAACGTCGTGCACATTTAAAATATTGGTATCTGACTAATGAGATTAGATAACGATTGCATTCGACTAATTCCATTAGATCAGCGGTCGGGGAACTTTTTTAATCATTCCCCAAAATATTTTAAAATATTGTAATAAGTTGATATTACCCCATCGCGAAGAGCAAAAAAAAACGTAATTGCCTCCCTTTTTACCATCTTTCATATTATTACTCCATGCCGAAGAACAAAAAAAACGAAATCGCCTCTTTTTAGCATCTTTCATATTATTACCCCATCGCGAAGAGTTCATTTTTACCCCACAAAAGTTCATTTTTACCCCATTTGGGGTAATTTACCTCGGTTCCCCGACCGCTCCATTAGATATACCATTTTTTACCAACCAGTAGAGTAAAATCAAACATTAGGCCACTCTGAAAACACAGTAGGAACCCGTAACGTCCTCAAATATTTGCATCTTGTTTCAAACAAGCCCAAGACATCTGATTAACCAATAAAATCCAAATATATAATAAAACTTCATTTATCTGATATTAATAAAGAAATAGATCAATCTTTTAAAATCTGCAAACCTTTTGTGCACCTACCCATCAAATTTGATTCAAATCGGATCAGTTGTTTAAAAAAATCGCAACGCACACATCAATTGAGAAATTGTAAAAAAATTTAAAAGTTCAAAGCATTTTTAGACAAAACTGGAAATGATATTAGTAGACACACAAAATTGCTTTATATGATGCTAACAAATTCCTAAATTTCTTTTTGGTCGGTTATAAACTAACCATTGTATCGTGACTGTCGACTATGTTCATATCACTTCCTAATATCATATTAAATGATTATAATGCACGCCTATGGAATTTATGATTCGAGGAGTGTCTATGGGATTTTCTTGCAAAAACTTATCTTTTATTACTGCACGTTATTTTGAATATCTGGTGTAGTAGTTTTCTTTTATTGCTCAGGAAATAACTATTGTAGTTTTACAAGATTACCAATATATTTATAGTGATAAGCTCATTTTATCTATGTTGGTAGTAGCTTCATTCAATTAAATTATTTAACCCTTATGTGCACCTTTTCAATCTTTATTGTATATTTTTGTAAACATTTTTCATAAACACTTGTCCGCAAATTTAGTATATCCTCAAATACGTTATTCGAAGCAGAATTCGTATGGTTACAAGAATAGTCCAACACGACATATCGAGTTTTTTTCGGGAAATAATAAATTACTAGGTTCTTAAATGCACGAAAAGGTACCCAGGTACCTATAACTATATACATATATAATTATAAATTATGTAAAGAATGATGAAGATTATTTATTTACATTATATCTATGAATTACATATATTTATATTTTTCATAGTAATACAAAACAAAACATTTATAATCAATATTCATATTTCGATAAAAAAATATTTTTACAATTGACAGTCCTGGCATTTAGTTTCAGAATGTTACAGCATTTTCTTGTCTTTCTTTGAAATGTGGACGTTATGTGACATAGATGCAACTTCCTGTTTGCTTGACTCTTCCGGAAGAATCTCTATCTGGGTCTACCTGTGACAATATAGAATGTGATGGAGCAAAAATTATTGGATGTCCTAGCCTTGTCTCAATACCAGATCTTGTAGAAAAATGCTTTACTAAACTGGCTTTGTTTGTGCGCTCTTTTATAATAGACATTGATAATTATTTTCCCAGATGTTAAATAAAATTTCGTCGATTTGTAGGTTTGGCTGAAATAGGATTGTTTCCATAATATATTATGTAACCTATAAGTGCAGTAACATCAAGCGTATTGAAAAATAAAGCATGAGGCCAGCGGCGGGTTTTTCTCTTTATGAAAATATGTTTCACCATTTTATACATACTATCTACACCGCTTTACGAGAATTATAGTATAAAATCAATTCCGGTTTGTTTTTCTGCTAACTTATAGTTTTATCGTCATTGTGCATCGATGATAACATGGAGTACAAATCGGTTTTTTTTTGGGAACATATAAGCAAATAAATGCTAATTGGACCGCCTTCGCTAAATCCAAATATACCGCTAAATGCCTAAACCGCTAAACGCTAAACCCATTTCTATAGGTATATATGCTTTGTTTTTCTTTAGGGTTCCTACGATCGAAAGATCCCAAGAAAGTAATATACTTGCCAACGGTAATGTAGTGAAAAAATTATCTATAGTTTTATTCCTTTCAGACAAATCTCTAACGATTCTCTGACCTTGATCTTTTTCAGCACCATGTTTTTGAAGTATATATATTTGTAATAATATCAGTGTAGATTTGTTATCAATTCATTATCTGAAAAACATTGAAATATACATAGAAACAATAAATAATAAATTACTCAATGAGAAGCCGTGTGCGCTTATACGAACAGTAACATAACATTAATACAAAACCATATACGAAATTGGTTTAGTATTGTGGCCTAATAAAGAACTATGTGGCCTAATAAAGAAAACGTTTTTTTTTCATAAAAACATTTTATTTTTCAATATAGTCTCCAGCTCGCTCAACACACTTATTCCAACGATATTCCCAATTAGCAATGCCTTCTTTGCAGGTACATGAATTCAAGTGCTCGAAATAGCTATTTATAGCAGCGATATCTTTTCCCGCCGAGCCATTTTTTCAGATGATAATCGCTGGGACCCAAATCTGGGGACTAGGGCGACTGAGGCACTAATTCAAATCCCAATTCATTAATTTTGGTCATTGCAATCGCAGACTTGTAGGCAGGTGCGTTATCCTGATGGAAAAGCACTTTCTTCTTTGCCAAATGAGGCCTTTTCTCTTTGATTTTGTCGCTTAATTGTTGCAACAAATTGGCATAATACTCGCGATTTATTGTTTTCCCCTTTTCTAAGTAGTTGATAAAATAATTCCATGAGAATCCCAAAATACAGTTGCCATAACGTTTCCTGCTGACAAAACTGTTTATGCCTTCTTTGGTGGCGGAGAACCTTTGTGTGTCCATTATTTGGAGACTGTTCTTTGGTTTCGGGAGTGTAGTGGTGGACCCTGGTTAATCGACTGTTATGAAACGGCGTAAAAAGTCATTCGGATTGCAGCGAAAACGTGCCAAAAGGTCGCGAGAAACACTCAAATGATTCAGTGTTTGCTCTGGTGTGACCAACCGCGGCACCCAATGCGCCGAATATTTTTTCATTTCCAATTCTTCAGTTAAAATTCTGTGCAAACTGTTATTTGAGATACCCACTACGTCTGCAATCCCTCGTACTTTTAATTGACGGTCATCCAAGACGATATGGTGGACTTTTTCAATCATATCCGGGGCAGTAGCAGTTTTTGGACGTCCACTATGTGGTTCATCATTTGTGCTCCTAAGACTACGCTTAAATTCGACAACCCAGTTTTTAACCATTGAAAACGAAGGAGCGGATTCCAATAATATTGAATCCAGCTCTGCTTTGATTTCGGTTGATGTTAAGCCTTTCAAATGAAAGTACTTTATCACTGCTCTCAATTCAGTTTTTTCCTTTGTTTACAAAATCACACAAGACGTTCACTTTGGCGTACTGTCAAATACAGACTAATTGACAGATCGTTCTGTACTATTTAACCTATTAAAGGATGATTCTACAGAATGATAAAGCAGATTCCTGCAAATTCGCCGCACAATTTCTGTGTTAGGCCACGTAGTTACCGAACAATTCTCATACATCATATTACACACAAAAAATATTCATAAAAAAGTATCTCACATTCCTTTTCAAAAGCTTATACTCAATAGTTTTTTTCTTGCGCTTCCGTTTGCTAACATTGGTTTCAAATCATTTCATTAATTTCATATTAACTGCAATGGACCAATCATCTACATCTGGAATACAAAATGTTATAAGGAGGAGTGATGAGGACAGTGATGAAGAAAAGTATTTTCTGAATAAAACATTGGCGGTCAAAGTGAAAATGATAATGAAAATGTTTCTACTGACACTAATACTTGTGACAAGAAATTTTTGGTGATTTGACATGGCGCACTTGTAATACATTTGTAGTTAGGATTATAAATTTTGTTCTAACAGAATTATTATTCAACAAGAACATTCAAAAATAAAGCGATGGACAAACGCAATAATCGATGAGAAGTTTATGATTCTATTCATCTGCTAATGGCCCTTCAATTGCTAGAAGGCAGAGAGGATAACGAATCTCGCATGTCTGTGCGAACACTATTAGAAGTGAGCGGAGAAGAAAGTATGTGACGATATGGTGCCTCGACTGCAAAGTAGCATATCTGAAATTACCAGAAATTTTATGTTTATAATAAAGTAAGTTTTTTTCATGTTTATATAATACTTCCTTCTAATAAAAAAAAAAAATGATACGCCATTGGACAGCACTAAAACAAAGTTTGTAATTTGCTTAATATTTTTGTAATTTTTTGTTTTTTGAAAAAAAAAAATTTGCCCCTGGGACGCACATGAATCTGATGGCCGTATTTTAGTGAAAGGAATAATCATAAGGAATAAATATTCTTCATGCAAATACGGGTTTAATGAATAAAATACATTTCTTTTATAAAAAAAATAATAAATATTTGGTAACCCTTATATATTGTCCACAATAAGAATGTTCAGCAGGTTGCCACTGCAGAAATTCGTCTTTACGCGGCGACTTGGCTTCTGGCTCGTGAGCTTACACAATTCTATACACAGTTTGTATTGGCAAGCACGCAGCCAGCAGACAACACAACATTCATTCCATTTGTAACTGCTGTAGCAGTATAAACACAGCAGCGTTACGTTGAGCCAGGTCTGCTCATCACAAATATAACGTTGTAAACCATAACGACGTTTGTCGTTTGCTTTCACTCTTCTGTACGTAGGCAAAGCTCCATGCGGAAAAGCTTCTCGTAGCGTGAGCTCGCCGTATTTATGATAGATTCAGCTTTTCCCTCAGTTGACTCGAAGCTTTCGATGGGGGTATATTACATTTTCGTGCGCTTTTTCACATACGACGATATATCTATCTTCAAACACAATTTTACCGCCAAATAAATGACATTTCGTGTTCCTGTCATATTTCATCAATCGTATTTTAAATCATAGTTTTTACGAGATAGGGTGTACAAGAAATAATCTTGTCGATTTGTGTTCTTTTTCGTATGAACAAGTGCTATTCTTTGTGTCGTGTTTAATAATAGTGTCGTGTTAATATAGTCTTGATTACATTTGTTTGTTTACGTGATATTTCCACGTGAGTTGCTTGCTTATTGGTGAGAGAAGTTAACCTCACAGAGTTATAAAATTCGTCAAAATTAAACCTGTAAGTCATTTCTTAAAATTTTTTTAAATATATATTTCGTATTTCTTGTTTTAAAAGGATTTGTATACAATTTTTCACAAATGAAATAATAAAAACATAATAAACAAGTCTATTAATATTCCATTAAGAAGTCCATTAAAATTAATATTCAAGATTACTGATCTTGAATATTAATTGAAATTTGATTTTAATTTATAGTACGATGTAAGAATCATGCAGTCATTTTCAATCAAATTTAATTTTTAATTTATCACAATATATCATAAATGTATAATAGTAATGTTTTTCTTTAAACGGCATAGAAATCAGCTGTTTGATTATTAGGACTACATGCAAGTAGCAACACCAAACATACAATGTTGTCATGTTTAGTATTTATAAATGTAAATTAAGATGGTAAATATTGATAATGGATAAACAAGTTATCGATCTGAATTTAGGTTGTTATTAAATATAATAAATACATTCATTACATAGAAAACAAACTCAAATAAACTTAACGCGTAAAGAAAAGTTACGTCCACATTAAAAAAAAATATGCAGGAATATCAGAATACAAAAATAAAGCAGGTATTAAATAATTTAGAAAAATAATTATTTGATTAATGCTAATCTTTTATAAATATTTTTTTTAAAGAATATTTGATAACATTTTCAAGCACTGTAATTAGCGCTCTTTAAACTAAGATGAACACGTTTTTATTTTAGTTTTGTAAAAATTCGCGTTTTCATATTAATCAGTTATAAACTTGTTGCGTAAAAATACGATAAAATAAAAAAAAAGAATGTCAAGTAAAAAAATATCAATGTTTTCCTAAAAGCGTTGTTAAAGCGAGTTCTGATACAAATATTGTAAACAGTCATTCCCTCTTTTATAGTAATATCGCCGAAAAAAAAAAACGTAGTTTTCTCAGAATCTCTTTTTACCACAATTTTATAAAATTAAATTACTGTACAAAATTGATGCACGTACAGTGTTTTGAGAAACCATGGTTAGATGCCCAAATTACTCAAAATTGAAATGGTTCGTTTATTATGGAGGTACTGACTACCTCGAAGCAGTATAAGTGTTTCAAGGTGAAATTATTCGGAAGTTTAATAGTCCAGATATTTTAAACCGCCGGTCCGGCTGACAGACAAGCACCGGTCCTCTGAGAAATTTCGCCGGTCCGCGGAGTATTTTCACTTGTCAGCGTTAAAAAGTATTCTTATTAAAAAAATAATATTTTTGTTAAAAAAAAAACAGGGTTTCGCAAGATTTTTACAACATTGACGGGTCTGCTGACCAAATAGATTGAGAAACGCTGATTTAGAAGACTTACTTTGTATACAGTTTTGAAGTCACATTCCGTACAGTCGAGAAGCTTCACTCCGGTATTTTGTTTGTAATTTAGAAGACATACTTTGTTTGCAGTTTTGAAACTACATTCCGCACACTTGAAAGGCTTCTTGTCTTAATGAGTTCGTACGTGTATAAGATTTCCTTTTACTGCAGTTTTGTAATCACAATCCGTACACTCGACAAGTTTCACTTCTGAATGAGTTTGTTTGTGTGTCAGAAAATATCCTTTTACTGTAGATTTGTAATCACATTCCGTACACTCGAAAGGCTTCTCTTCTGAATGAGTTCATTTGTGTTTCAAACGATTTATTTCTACTGCAGTTTTGAAACCAGATTCCATAGAGTCAAAGGATTTTTTCCTATATGGTTTCCACATATGGTGATTTTTCCTATATGGTATTTTACAAGGTTTCCTTTTTGTGCAGTTCTGAAATCACCTTCCATACACTCGAAAGGCTTTTTTTCTGAATGAGTTTGATTGTGTTTTAGAAGATATCCTTTTACTGCAGTTTCGAAGTCACATTCCGTACACTCGATAGGCTTCTCTCTGGTATGATTTTGTTTGTGATTTAGAAGACTTACTTTGTGTACAGTTTCGCAGTCACATTCCGTATACTTCATTCCGTATACGTCTAGTCTTAATGAGTTCGTTTGTGTCTTAGAAGATTTCCTTTAGTGCAGTTTTTTTGTAACCACAATCCGTACACTTGAAAGGCTTCTCTACTGAATGGCTTTGTTTGTGTTTTCGAATATATTCTTTTCCTGCAGATTTGAACTCACATTCCGTACACTAAAAAGGCTTTTTACGATTTCGTTTGTGATTTAGAACAGCAATTCTCAACCGCCTGTCTGCGGAGAAATTTGATCGGTCTGATCGGGAGAAAAAAATTCCATGTTCAAAAAATAACAATACAAAAAAACTACCGGTCCGCGAGATTTTTTTACAACTTTTAAAAGATTGGGAAACGCTGTAATAGTCTATTTCTTTTAATAATCTCAGTTGCGTAAGCATTAAAAAATTATGAAAAAATTGCTGCTACAGTTTTTTAAGAAACATCCTTATTTCTGAGGAATAAACATATTGAAATAACAAGGTGTTTGTCAGGTTACATAAATAGTTAAAGTTCTAACTTTTTACTTTCTTAAAGGAGAGTGGAGGTTTCCGGCGCTCACTCGTTGGGTTCATCAAAACGTGGTTTTAATATTATATTGTTCCTTTTGAGAGTTGACATTCTGGTGGGTGTATTAAAGGAAAATTAATTTTAGTTGTTATTTAATTCTTTCTTCTTATTCTAGATACGTCACTGGAATGAAAGCACCATTCTGATATAATTCATGGGGGAATCCATCTGTATTTACAAGCTACATATATAATTGCATATATTTCTGCGTGCATGTGTACTTAACATATACATCTATGTGTGTGGTCATAAGCCTCTAAAGCATAACGACAACCCAAAATTTAACAAATGTAATTACATTACCGAACATAATGTAAATGCGACATAAAATACACATCACATTACGTTTCTAATCTCCATTTAACTAAACTGGAAAGCATGCGTTTCCATCTTTTTCCACACACATCGAGACATTGACGATAATAACATTACTCTCTTCACTCCACGATGTCTACTATATTCTTGACTTTGGTGAAAAGGTAGCCAGATTCTGAAATATCCATTTTTCCCCAAATATAAGAGTTACATTACTTGCAGATACTTTTATTTTTCTTATTTTAGTAAACAGTTAGCATAACATGGTGACAAATTCAATAGCAAATATACTCCATATCATCAGTATAGCAACATTTGAGGTGTGACGTAATATTCAAACAATATTTTTGAGTTGTTACTATCTGGACTTGAGGACTAACCTTAGAAGATAAGACAGCTCCAGCTATCGTTTGTTAAATTTTTTAGTTTTGAAACGTCTCCTTTCTGAAAATCCAGGTTTCGCCCAAAAACACAAACTGCAAAAGATTTTCACTTTTCAGGTTCTTCACATAATTTTGAAGAAATTCACATTTCTTGGTAATTACATGACATTGCTCCCATCAATATTTCCTTATTTATATTAATCAAAGTTTTAATTTCTCTTTTTAATGCATTTTCTAAAGTCATTTCTTTTTGGCTTTGATCTATTTGCTTTGTTTGAAGACGAAAATTTTCTGTTTGTGAGCAAGCTTTTCAGACGGTGTGATGACTTATTTTTAATGATTCTGAAGTGTTTGCTGAACAGCACTAAGCGAATGACGAGGATATCCAGCATTCTTCTCTTTATAAAATAATTTTTTACATTCACGATTCTTCTTTCTTGAATCGCGGCATTTTTAATACACGAATTTTTATAGAGTAGATAGGCAGTTTAATATAAATCGAGTTGACGTATCCCAATGTTAAAAACGAAGTGACAAATTATGAGAAAATATTTAGCATGTTTCAATATTATTACCTGATTCAAGTTGACTCGTTATCTTCATTCTTTGCTATTTGCAGCAGGTGCTTTAAAAGTATAATTCCCTTGTCTAGAGCTTAGTTAGTGAAAATAATTTAAAGAATCGTTTAATAATAGACTTTATCTTCTAGATTTTATTGTCTAGACTTTATCTGAATAAGAAGACTATCTTATTGCTATAATTATTGTATAAATTTTTTAATAAAATGGAGTTAAACTGTATATTTTTAACTTGTTTAGTAGTATATGTAAAAGAACGAACGGAAATATAGTTTGCAATAAAGTTTATTGCACTAGAAATTATTGTCACCGATAGACCTCTATATTATTTAGCTAATACAATTTGCCCCGAAAGGACCGTTCAGAAAAGAAGGATGATCTTGCATTAATTAAAAATGTAACTAAACAGATGAAGCGACGTATATATGAGGGTACTAAAAGCAACGGCCACAACCATTCGGTTATGCGCTATTAAGAAATTCCAAGAAAAGTTGCTACGATTATGGCTTAAAAATATATGAGGTCCAAAATTTAAGGGCAGACAAGCTGGTAAGATAGGGTGTTAAAATGTACTTGATTCGTGGAACCTCTGGTCTTACGTATGGTTTTAGAATTCATTAAGAAATTAGAACAGGTGTAATGTACAATACGCCCAGTTATGAATGCAACTTTGTGAAAGTGTTCCTCAGATTGGCAGGTTGAAAAGTAAGAAGTAGTACGCCTTTGGAATAATAAGAGTTAAAAGATTTATGTTTCCATTATTTACTTCTGATAAGGTCATAAAATATGGTACAACATGGTGCAGGATTTATCGAGAAAAACATCAGGAATCGTCCTTAGTGGATGGATAACAATAACGTGCATTTGGCTTCGAACTTTAAGGATACAGGTGAAGAAAGTAGAATCTGCTTTAGGTGTGACACTTGAAGTTTTATTGAAGTCTATTTGCTGTGCTTGTTTAGAACAATAACGAAAGAAGGACAGATGTTGACAAGATGGATTTTCTTATCGTATTTGTGGAATCATAGTCTATGGGAATGATCGCGCATGGACTTGATTTAGCGGTTACAAATTCGTGGCTCGTGTATAGCAAAAATGCTGCAGCTTTCGGTGTACCATCGATTTTTTTTCAATATCATCTGCAGATTGCAGAAGCTCTAAATTTAGCGGGATTTTTTTTCTAAAATTAAAAACAAAACAAGGTGGGTGCAGGCTGCTGGCATCATACCATGACGGCTCCAAAGCCTAAGTGAAAAAGAAGTAAATTCGCCTTACAAGATTGATCATACACATTTTTGAAGTAATAAAGGAAGTGAATCCTTTTAAGAGTCCCTACGGACACCTAAAGGGCATTAAAAAACTTTAGGATATCTAAAAAGTTCAAATTCAGATTTTAAGAATTTTCCAAAAGTGCTTTTATAATTTGTTTCTGAAACGGTTCAAGTGAACTATCCCCGCTATCGCGATCGGAAATGCAATGCCAATGGTGCAATTAGTATTAGTATTAATATTTATTTCCAGTGTAGGCAACTAAATTGATAAGAGCTGCAACATTTACAATGTCTTCCGACAAGGAGATCCATTCTATTACTGTTCTATTGCAGATGAAAATATATTCCCTTGAATTACATCGTCATAGTTCAGGTTTTAGTTTGAAGTTATGATCACTCAAGAATGTGTTTGTTTCCTTGAAACTTTACTCCAAATTACAGTTTTGTAATCATTTAATATTTAATAAGTTTTTTCGAGTTCTCCATATTAATGAGGACTGAATAATAAGCGCCCATTTTAATAATTGTCTCCGTGTTAATAACGTAAGTAGCTCCTAGAACATTTTGGTCAATATCCGTAGCTCCTCACTACTATCACATTTTCTTGATGCACTTTTCTTCTTGGTTATTTAAGAGCGTCGGGAAATATATTTATAGCATTAAAATTGGATTACACTTACATATTATATTTTAAGTGGTGGAAAATCTGATGATAGATTTTCAGGTTACCTTATGTACCTTGTGGTTTTCCTCGTATATCTAAAAATAAGTGTACATGTACCACATACTACATGTATATATACAGAAATAAATATCGATGGCAGATTAGTTTCCCTCCGGTGACCATTAACTTAGAAACATTACTACTGCGTGTATGAAGAGTTTTCATTTGACGATAGTCAACATTTCAATATGATTTCAAACTAAATTTTACATCCAACATTTAAATTTATTTGCTTTCATAAATTTTGTACCATTCTTAAAATTATAAAATACTTAATCCCAATCCCCCATATTCTTCCCAAACTAGCTACTTTGCATGAATGAATAAATAATATTTTTGGGTAAGTCAAAAAAATTAAGCTATATATTTTTATTAGACATTATTCACATTTTATAAACCATTCAATATTAACTGTTCTTCGATCCTCGAAAGCTATGGATGGGCCATGTTCATTATATCCAAAGATTTCGGATGTTTTAAGAAGATTCGGTTCATCTTGGAACACATAAGCTGCTGATCATTGGTTAGTATCCCCCCTACGATGTTGTATACGCATTTTGTATATCTTCGTTCGAATATTTTTGAGCACTTCTTTACACCTTTTGGCATAAGTTTTTTTTTGCGCATTATGCGGACAAATCTTTGAACATTATGCCTGGGAAGAAATCTTTGTACATCTAAATATTAATGCAAAACTAGCGGATCCGGTAAACGGCAAAACAAAAAAGAATCAACCAAATATGTCGTTCCTATCGTTATTTATGTTTTAGAATGCATATGAAAAATTATAATTGTTGCACGTTGTCCGAATTCTCCGAATTTCCTTTGTAATTGTCCCGTTTTTCCAGGACCACAACGAACAAAGCAAAGAAAGAATTTCACCTATCGATCGTCGTACCGTGAGTTATGGTCTTGGGTTCATACAAAAATCCCATAAAAAAGTACTTTCAGGTTTCCTCGAATTTTTCAATTTTTCGGACAACTTTTCCAAATTTTGTTTACCTAAAAACCTTATTCCAACTGTTAGAAACATTTCAAAAAGGTTCGCTAAATCGGTCCTCAAGTGAAGCGCTTACCAACGAGCAGCATTTAATTTTTATTTAAATAGATATGGCGAATGATCCCCTTCAATCATGTTGCGGACAATATCGATGTTTCTTAGAACAACAACCAATTTAGATTAACCTACGAGAAATTTGCAAAGATGGAAGATGTTCAATGACTATAGGCAAGATCTCACTGAGTTTGCTATCACGTGGAAGGAATTAATGGGCTCTATATAACTAAAGAGGAAGTGAAATTGTCATTACATTTTAGAGAAATAACCAACTGGCCCAGATGGTGTTCATGCCGAAACGCTCAAACTAATAGCCAAATGTTCACCGATATTTATAATGCCATTTATGCTTCTAGGAAAATACCACACGACTGACTAAAATCTACCTTGATCACATTACCTAAAAAATCTAATGCTGATAATGCGACGACTACAGAATGATAAGCCTGATGTCCCACGTATTGAAAACAGCAAAAATTTAAAAGAAGTGTGAAAATCAAATAGACGACACCCAGTTTGGTTTCAGAAGCGAGGTAGATAGGCGTGAAGCACTCTTCTCATTAAATGTCCTAACTCAAAAATGCCTTCACATAACTGGCATACTTCAACGACTATAGGAAGGCGTTAGATTGTGTATAATATCAAAAAATGATAGGAGTACTACGAAACACAGGACTAGATGAATCAGATGTGCTTTTTATTACCAATCTGTATTGAAATCAGATCGTGGAGTTCAATTAGAACAATCAACTTCAGAAGAGGCACAAATTAATAACGGAGTTCCTCAAGGGTGCATCTTATCACGACTGCTCTTGGCAGTTTTTATTTAAAGTTATATTCTTTAAGTAATACGATCTATATAATCTTGTAAAAACATTAATGTTTCTTATTTGCTTCGATATATGACCACCCATCCCCTTTATGTACGCTATGGCGTCGGATAATGTTTGGTTAAACACCGCATCAATTTATCAATTGCTGATTATTAATTCATTTATTTAACTAGTTTCTATGGACTTACTGTTCCATATCAATATTTTTTCTTGGAATTAGTTATTTAATTGATGATTATTATAAAATGCTTTACTCATTTGTGAACTTAACGAAAAGAAATCAAAATTAATGTCCAACATAAAAAGTTATTTTTTTGTTTACGGCAACCGGAGTCCGTGGCCGATAACAAACTTAAACAAGATGTTTTTCTATCATGTTTATGTGTTTATATTTAAGTAATCAATTGTTTTATCTATTAATAGATGCACATTACTTTAAATATTTATAAAAAAAAAATATTATTAGATTTAATATTTTTTTTAATTACGGAAGTAATAAAATTATTATATAATTATTGCAGCTTCTTTATAGCGCTTGATACACTGTCTGAAAGTCTAATTTAATTATACGATATTAAATATAATATGTATTGTAAAATAAATGAATAATTTATTTAATTTATTCTGGTCAGTAGCAATTAATGTTTATTATCTTTCAAATACTATGTGGGTGTTCCAATAGCACGAAGCAGTTCAATAATTTCTTCCTATAAAAGGATATGAACAAATGAGCTTCAGATTGTAAAATTATTTCTATTTGTATAGACTGATCGACTATGAGAATGACATTGATCTACCAAACATAGAGTCCATCAAGTAAGAAAGTGACATCAAGATTAAAAATTAATAACGATTTTATTTACTCGCCATTATATTAGAAGGGGTGTAGTTTCCCTCATAATAAGTAATGGCTTGAAATGTTTATGGCAAACTGTCCACCAGTCTCAGGAATTGGTAGAACTCTTATTTAAAATATTGTTACTTGTTGTACGTTGACAATATTATGTTGTTCTATATGAAGACATCTTACCGTTGCGTTTCGGAAAGATTGAACAGCCAAAAACTCATTGGATATAATGTATATTAAATTTATATAAGAGTAGAGATTGATCTAGCTGGCTCACAACTTCACGTTTCTACCAAAAATTGCTTTTCTGGAAGCGTTTGATTTAGATTTCCAATAGATAAGAGGAAATTGCATTATTAGGAGCATACTCGGTGCTTTTTTTTTCTTTACTTCTCCTTGTTCGACGATGAAAAATTGTTGCGCCCGTACGCGCGTCTAATGTGTAAGTGTTCAGATAAATATTCCATATTGTCGGAAAGGTTTCATTTTTATTATTATAGAATGGATCAAATTTGTATCCGGTTCAAATGTCATACGCTTGTGGGTGAATTTTAAAATTGAAAAATAGCAAAGACTAAGAAACAAAAGCATAATTTACTGGTTTAATTTATTTTTGTACATGTCGACAAATTAAAAACTATGTTGCAGAATAAAATTAAAATAATTAAATGAGAGCTAATAGTACTTACAAAAAAAATTACAAGTACTATAGCTTATTCTCAAAATATACAGTTAGCTGAAATTCAAATCACATTGTGATTAGTTTACTCAATATTAACGATACATAGTAATAAACGCATACTTTTATAAGTAAAGGATGACAAAGACGAAAGGATTGCCTTTGGCTATCATTATATAACATCTCTTTTCGTCAACAGCGACATAATTGAAATCGTGCCAGACACTACTGACGACAACATAGTGATGGCGAAAGGAAGTGCTTCGTATAGTGTTAGTATCGATTTAAACTTACAATATTATTTATTAATAGCATATCAAATCACAACTGTTGGGTC
>WYDF02307097.1:0-15218 GCA_009867245.2 Adranes taylori | reverse complement strand
CGGATTATGGATAGCAAAGCAACTGGTCTATAACTGCTCACCACCTCAGGATCAGTATCAGGTTTGAGAATTGGGATATGTCAGTTTCCGCCCGGGCAATCGGCAGATCGTTTCCGGATCGAGGTTTTTTACTGTGGAATAGAATAATCCATCTCTCCCGGGAGCTAAGTTTTTAGATTGACTAAGAACCGCCTGAAACTCCACCATAAGAATAGGAGATACCAAGACATGATTATCCAGAGAAGAAGAAGAGAAAATAAAGTACTGATCTACATTTGGTCAGAAGGCTGGACTTAACTTATCCAAAAGGGAGGGCACAAGTGTTGCCGAGAAACGAGATACTTTCTTTTGAGAAAAAACATCTTTAAACCTCTTAAAAGATCTCCAAACATCTCCCAAGCTTGACTCTGTTTAGACTTTCAAAAAAACTAATAAATGATTTTTTTTATCGTAAACAATGCAACACCCCAAACGAGGTCGGTAATTATAGGAGGAAGCTAACTATAATTTATCATGCACATCTATAGGGGTAGATGTAAAACTTCGGTCCAGTGTGTGCGGGTTGGCACGCACTATAAAGATCTCTTTACGAGTTAATCAATAAAGGGTTGATAAAGACGAAATTATCTGATACCCTACCTATCAGCGTCGATGGCAGAGGCGCGACGTTAAAACACATAGTCGGTGATAAGCCTACATGGCAGATATAGGTCGACTATAAATAAGTATATTACAACAACATTAACCTATGTTTGTTGATTATTTTATTTGTCCGAATTATAAAATCAAGTAAATGTCATTATATTAAAACTAGCAATATTTATCATTACAAAATATTGGAGTTTCTAATGGAATACGTTAATAAAGAATTGTACGAACCAGTTCTTGATGACATTAATGTAGAACACAATCGTCACGATGAATTGAAAAGAGAATTAAGTGAGTTGACTAATAGAATAACTGTTTTGAAAATTTTAAGTGATCAAGACTTTACGCGAGCGAAAATTTTTCAAATTAAAGTGAAGTTATTTGATAATATATTCGCTTTGCACGATATATTTTCAGATGTACCCAGAAGTCAACTAATAAGTTTAAAAAATAATAGAAGTTTTTTATACTATGTAAATGTTTATATAGCAAAATTGTTTTATGATAGAATAGCCAATGATAATTGGTTTCTAACTGTAAGTGTTTTTAATTCGTTAGTAAGAATATCTAAAAATGTATTGTTAAAAAATTATTATACAAATCCAATAAATGTGATTATAGAATTTGAAGATAACATTGAAAGATTTGATAGTTTTGTCGAAGTCCATTTAGTATCCAAAGCTACAGGAGTAAGCTTTAATCCAATTATAAAATTAAAACGTATAAAAATTGATATATCATATTATTTTAATTCAAAAGTAAACAGAAGTGGAGACGCGTTTTCTATATCTAGTAACATTATTAAAATAAATAATATGTATAACGAAAATCAAAATTTTAACTCTACTGCTCGTAATCAAAAATACGTGATAACTAGTTTATGGAATTCTAGTGATTTATTTGATTTTGTGTTTCAAAATAGTTATCATCAATTATTAAGTCTTATGGAAGCTCAAAGTAAATGCAGTGGAGATATCATTTCTTATAGTTTCTATATTTATGGCGATAAAGTTACTCTTGAATTAGATTCGAAGAAACATATATTAAAAATTGATGCCAGTTCTAATCAATTATATTTCTTGAAAGAATATTATTTTGGAATTTTAAATAATTCGACCTTGTCTAAAGATAAATTTCTAGACAGTTTACAGCATGTTAAAATTCAGGTAATTTATGTCAGACAATTTAGAATTTTCATTTAATATTTTTGCTTTCTTTTCAGGAGTTAGAAGCTCTTGATGCAGAAATTAAAGCTGAAAATGTAACAAAATTATTTTTATTAAATGGATATGATAAGTATTTAAAATGTGTTTCAAAATATAGTTTATAATGTAATATTTTTGAGATGTATTTGATTATAATAAACATAAGGGTCTATGTTACTCAATAAGGGTTTCTCAATAAGCGTCTATGTTACAGTTTTTACAAAATCTAGGCTACAACGAACTTTATGGGATTTCTGCTTTTGTAACATGTTTATTATATCTTTCTTGATTTCTATAGAATAGTTTCTGTAAATAAAAAAGTGATACTTATATGTTTTTAACAGTACCAAAGAAAGGGTTACAGGGTACCAAAGAAAATTAATTCGATTGTCTTTTTTTGTTTCCTTATTTATTCTATCGGAACATTTAAAATTTTTAAAATAGAATAAATTGTATTAACATAAAATTGCCTTGAAAACATTGTATTACATACTGAACCGATTTTAATCAAACGAATTGCTGTACCAAAATGAAAGTTGGATTAATATAATTTTGAATTTGTATTGTAAGCATTAACGGCTTTAATATCAGCAGGAGTAGCTGAACATTCTAAGCGATTTTAAGTAAACAAATAACCCAAAATTTTTATTTAAATTAAAATAATCATTTCGAGCTCCTCTAAAAATTATAATGTGTGCCCGCCACTGATAACATTTATTCAATTGCGAAAGCAGTTTATATGTCTCATACAACATAAAATAAGTTTTCCTGTAACTTTGCATATATGAGCTATTCCTTATGGCTTACGTAATAGCTCACGTAATAGCATAATATGATTGTTGAATGTCCGTTACCATGGCGACAAGTTGCAAATTTTTAAGTTATTGCGGGTCAGATCTTTAAAATGCTAAGAGGTAGACCCATCGTATGTGGTATCATTGTAAAGCAAATCAGAAGGGCCCACCAGAATATGAGAAAATATACAGGGTGTTACTAAAAAGTTAAAAAAAAAGTATTGTTGAAAGTAGGTCAAGTATGTTCTGTTGATCACACTAGCAAAATGAGGCTCCCTGGCCTTACATAAGTTCCCCAAATTTCATTTTTCCAGCTTTCATAGGAAAGATCTTTAGAGTAGTACACTTTTTTTGAGGTCAATTTACTCCGACGATATGACATGCGATTTTTTAAGCTCGGTTAAGTATTAAAGGAACTTTTGACACAAGAAATTTAAAAATATTCTTGCGAAACTTTTCCGGTTAGCAACTTTTCAAGTTAGCAAAACAAAAAAACAGCCTGTATTATGTTCAATTGTGAGTTTGGAAAAAATGTTTCAAATAAAATCGAAGGGCCTTTATGTAGCCTATGCAATAAAGTTTATTCGAATGTCCTATCTTTTATCGTTCCTGAGATATTTCAATAAGTTTGTTAAGCTTCAAACGTGGCAACACCACTTCCTCTACAATTTGACAGCATGGGTGTTTTTTATTCGACGCATAATACAACGTACTATATGTGTGCAAAATTTCTATCTTCTAGTTTGAAAACGGAATTTCTGAACAAAAAGAATTGCTCCTGTCCGCCATATTGGATTTATAAAAAAAATGAAAAAGCCGTTCTGCAGGCTCATAATCTATACCTGTCTACCAAATTTCGTCCAGATCGTCCCGTAAGGAAGGAGAAATTTTTGAACATTCAGGCACCGAAAAATCTAGATTTAAACTCAGCGTTAGTAAATGTCACATTGAAGCTTGCTATATTTATGACCGTTAGAAGAAGAACGAAACTTATAGATAAAGATTCTGAAGAGCTGATAAAACACGAGTCATCTTTTTGGGCAATGGTCTTAAGATAGAATATTAAACATTACTTTGCTTCAAGCAGAAAATTGCCTAGTATTCCGTGGTCATAGAGAATGTCTCAATTCGGATTACATTGGAAATTTTATCGCAAGTAACATTGTTATCCAAATATGACAACATTATGAAACAAGTATTTAATAAAACCATAGTACAATAAAATATTTAAGATGAAATCATAGAATGTTTAGGAAGTAACATCGGAAAGAAATTATGTTTAGATATAAATTCAGCACCATTCTTTTCTTTAATAGTAGATACAACACAGGATATATCGAAGACTGACCAATTGAGGTTCACACTCCGGTATGTTCATATGATTAGCAATGAAGAATTTATGGCAACGTCATTTGTAATAAAGGAAACATTTTTGGGCTTTTTTGGAAGGAATAGTGCAGAAGGAATGACCAATAAAATTATTTCAATCTTAAAAAATAAATCCATCGATATTAAGAAATGCCGCATCCAATGGTACGATGGAGCTAATGTTATAAGTGGTCTATATAATGGAGTCCAAACAAAAATAAAACATTTGCAACCCAAAGCATCATATGTACATTGTGTGAGTCGCAATTTAAATTTAGTTATTAATGATGCTGTGACTGGATGCAGGAAAATTGATAGTTTCTTTGTCATATTACAAGAAATTTATGCCTTCTTTGGCAATAGTATTAAATGTTGCGACCTTCTTTCTTCATTTTCGGGAGAGTCTAAAAGTACTTTAAAATATTAAATCCTTCAAGATGGTCATCTCGAATTAATTCTTTGGTAGCAGTAAAAACAAGATTCCTAGATATAATAAAGACTTTGACAGAAATTTCTTTAAAAAGCAATAAAAGAGATGAACAAAAAGAATCACTAAGAATTTAAAATATAATGTAACTTTTGAATTTGTTTGTATATCACTTATCATGTTCCACATATTCATCGAAGTTAATTATGCATAAAAAATGCTACAAGCAGAAACTGTTGATTTGTTGGCCGCCTCAAAAATCCTTGAACATGCATCATTAAAAATACAATATTTGGACTTTAAGAGAGAAGCTGAAGACGTATGCAAAAAATGGGGAATTTCTTCTACTTTTAGGAAAAAAGACCGCAGAAGTACAACTGTCATTTTGACGAAATACTTAATGAATATGTTTTTCAAAATAGCGAAGAAAACTTTAAAATAAATGTTTTTTATCGCACTCTTGATACAAGTACAGTTACAATTACTGTACTGAATGCAATATTTCCAATTTATTTGAATTTTTAATACCCAAAAATATTTGAAGCAATCGGATGAGCAAACGTTTGGATGGGTTTCTCAGGGGTAGAGGGACGACAGACAACATAGTCACAATTAATTACATTGTAAACCAACAAATTGCGGAAAGAAAATAGGTGTACTTGTTTGTACACCTAAGGGCAGCGCTTGACAGGATTAAGCGATGCGCTCTGTTGGAGAGATTGGTGGAGGTGGGGAGATCGAAGGAAATGGTAAGAATGATAATAAGTATCTATGAAAGTACGGAGGTAAGAGCGAGAGTTTACGCGGAAGTGTCTGAATGGTTTGAGGTAAAAAGAGGTGCGAGACAAGGGTGTCCCCTAAGTGCTTGTCTATTTAACATGTACATATCCGGCCTAGAGGAAGTGATAGGAAAGGGGCAAGCCGGGGGCATAATGATTGGGAGAAGAAAAGTATGGACTTTGCCATATGCAGATGACATTGTATGCATGGCGAATAATAAGGAAGAGATGGATGACATGATTGAGAGATTAAGGATATATATGAAAAAAAGAGGATTGGAAATAAATGTAGGAAAAACAAAGGTTATGGTGTGTAAAGGAGGGGGGAGAATGAGTAGGAGAGACGTATTTGCTATAGGCGGGATAAAGTTAGACGTGGTTAAAAACTATAAATATCTGGGATTTATGTTGACAAATAGTGGGTCATGTACGGAGCATATAAGACTGACATGTAAGAAAGCAAGGGATGTGATGGAAAGGATAATAAAGGTATGGGAATGGAAATTTGGAGAGTCTGTTAAGATGAGATTGATGATAATGGATGTATGTGTTAGGACTGTGTTGATGTATGGAGCCGAAGTATAGGCACTGGGTGTAAGTGAATTAATGGAGAGAGTGCAAGCAGGATGTATAAAAATGATACTTAGTGTGGATAAGACAACTCATTATGAAATGGTTTTAGAAAAAACGTAAATGAGCAAGTGCTGAACAATTGGGGTTAAAAGGTTGATGAATTTTGAGAGAAAAGTGTAGGCTGATGAGGAAAAGAGATTAGTTAAGGGTATTTATAGCACGTCAATGAAAGAGAATGGAACCAAGGATTTCAGAAACAGGTAAGTTGTTAAAAGAACGAGGTTGTACGAGAGACTAGATTGGTCTGCGAATAGATGGTGTGAAAAGATGCAAGAAGGTGAGGGGGTAATTAGCGAGGTGGTGGAGAGGATGAGAGATGTTGAGAAACAAGAAAGGGAACAAGGATCAGAGAGTGTAGATTTAATACAAAGTATGTTTGGATAAGGGTGGATGGAGGAATGGCAGAGTGTTTAAGATCAAATTTGAGTATGTAAGAAAAGAGGATGTTTGCGTGGTTTAGGCACGAGAGTGAGGAACGGGGTAATAGATTCTGCATGAGTGACAAGGATAGGAAGTGTAGAGTGTGTGGAATGGATGAAGAAACATGGATGCATTGGATGATGGGAGGTGATGGGAAAAGTGATAAATGTTATAAGGAAAAGAATAGAAGAAATATGGTGCATTGAGGGTTACAAAAGAGTTGTAAGAGGTAAGGAATTTGGAAACAGAAGTGGAGGGAGAAGGAGAATTATAAGGACAGAAAAGGATAGCGTCACGACTGTAGAAAAGAGGGTATTAGGAAGGGAACGCGGAAAAGTTGGATAGTTCCATAATGGAGAAATGGCCTTTTCTTCCCTCAAAATAGTTTAACTTTGGAATTGGAAAGTAATGGTTGAGTAATGGTAATGGAAAGTAATGGTATATAAATATAATATGTGTAAATATTTGATTTATGATTCATAATTTGATGAATAGCTATTTAGTTGTAATGAATTATATGTACTTTAAGTTAGTTTATGCCAATAAAGGTTTAATGCTAAACAATACTTTGCCGGGGGGGGGGGGGGGGGGTTTGGGGATTGAACAAGGAGGGAGGGGAGTGGGGGGGACGAAGTAAGGACAAAGATTTCTTAAGTGGGGTTTGTTTTTATAAAAAGGTGGGTTTTGTTTTTATTTGCATTTGTTTTGAACTTATAGCATAAAAATGTTTTATGCCCCAATAAAGGGTTTTCTTAATTTGGTAGTAAGGCTTTTTGGATTGACTATTACTATACATAATCCAATATACCACGTAGTTATTTGGGTTAAATAAAGTAATCTCCCTCCATGATTTGTCTGGTCAGTAATTTGAGAAAGCTAAATATAATTTAAATCAATGTGATTTAAATTTTACCAATCATTTTACTCATTTTCGTTATAACAGACTTCAAAAAATAATATAGATATATATTTATATTTTCTGTCCATCCGGAATAATTGGTTTTACTTAAATCGCTAATGAAAAGCCTATCATTCTGTATAACTGCAGACATTAAATAAAATAACAAATTTGGAAACTGTAAAGAAGTTTTATTAAAGTAATAACAATGTTCAAATATTTTAATCAATAAAATATTTTCATTAAAATATGTACAATACTTTGGCAAACATTTTTATACTAATAATATTTTAATTACAATTACATCAATAACATATTAACTTCAGTTTGGTTTGTTTCGTAATTACGATTATTTGAGTGTATTCGTAATTACGTCTTTTGGTTTTGTCTTTGGATTATCTCTTTGAAAATAATGTACAAGTTGTTTGTATAATAATTATTGTGAAAATAATTACAAAATATAATACAAAGTAACAAAATTAGAAACTAATTTTAATAGGGCTAAAAGAACTACGCGAAAGTTAACGTAATATCACGTTGAAAGCGTACGATTTATTTATTAGTATGGGGTTTCCCCTATTAAAATGTAAAGAATTTTTGTATTATTCCTTTTGAAAGCTAGTTACCCCTCCCTCCCCTTCTTCAACAAAATAAAATAATAAATACGTCAATGTCTCAATTTTATTAAATTTGTTATTGAAATACTAAATTTGTGAAAGTGAATAATAACGCTGTATTAAAATTTTAATTTGACCTCCAATACTAATCGAGCAAGACTACTAAAGACAGGAATTATATTTTGAAGAAAACTTATTTATGAAATATCCAACATCCATTTTGTAGATTGTAGATTAAAATCCAATGTCCATTGCATATACTTGAGGATATCACATTAACAAACACAAAGTTTTTTAAATGTTTACAAAGGACTTTGAATTATTACATCGTATTTCTAAGTAAATAAACTGTAAATATCAGGAGCCATAGGCTAAGGAGACTAGCTGCAGTTGGCTTATTACCATTATCTAAAACATTAAGATTACGTTATCATGATTATCAATATATACTAAATTTACTAAATATCACAATAACATACTAAATATCGTGAAACATACAAGGTATTTCATATTTTTAGAATGAACGAAATATGTTTCCTTTAAATGCGGCACAATATATCGTAACGCCAAAAGTTATTAGACTGTAGAGATTCTACTGTAGAGATTTTAATTATTTAAAGAGAATAGTCTCTGAATAATAGAAACATATTAAAATCAATAAATGAAATAATATAGCAATCTATCTTAAAATTTCATTTAATAAGTTAATCCCAGAATAAAAATATCTGTCAGAATAAATGCGAAATGATTCAGAACACGTAGGTTTTCTTTTGTTGATAGTCGAGGGGAAATATCTCGGCGCGACGGAACAGAAGTCTTTTTACACGAATGAGTTTCTGTCGTCCATGTGTTAGAGAGAGAGAGAGAGAGAGATAACAGAATAATAATTTGAATGATAGGTTTTTTACTAAGCAGGAGTGAGATGTAATAAACTTCGGTCGAAAGGTAGAACAGAAGATGGCGCGCCGGTTGACCGAAAATATAAATGCGAGAAATTAGTAGGCAAAAGATTAAGAACTTGACTAGAAGTTGATGAGATTAGTATGAAAGTTTCTTTTAAAGTACGCGTATTTTTCTTGTGACAATTATGGCTGAAGTACAGATATGAGTAGACAAATATTTTATTATAAATCAAATGATTGAGAAATTCAAACACCTTAAGTTCTATTGATTTTACTTTGAATAAATAATTATCATTAGAGCAATAAATTGTCGTTTAATATAAAAGTAACTAATTATGTGTCTTATTTAAATGCAGTGAATTGTTATCACTATGTACTTTCATGGTTGTATTTTACTATAACCTAATGGCTAATTAATTCATGGACCGTACTTGCTTTATCAAGATTGAATATTAGGCTTTAATCAAGCAAAGTGCCATAACTTATTGTGTAATTATAAATTGTATTAGTATATCTACATCTTAATACCCCCAAATAACATTTTATTAATATGCCCTAACTATTGCTCTACCATTTTCGCTTGAACTTAATTATCCTGTTAAAGCTAACTCAATTCTATGTCACAAATATAAACGTGGCAATATATTATTTCAAAAGACAACCACCCAACATTTTTTCCACAGCGATTCGTCCACTGTTTTAGCAATGTCTTATTTATTCAACATTATAGAACCTGTATACATAGTGAGCCAAAACGTAAATTCGGTATTTTATATTTTTTTAATAGATAATAATAATAATATATTTATTGAGAATAATTACAATGCACAATAAATTAATATACAGCCCACAAAAGAAAGAGATCCTGTCTGTGGTACTAAAAAATTATACTTTTCATTGCCTATCTATTGAGTGCGTTTCAAACGCCAATTGTGAAATTATAATTAATGTGAATGTTTATATCAAGATGGAGATGTCGAAAGGTAGTACAGAAAATGGCGCGGTGGTCGACCGAAAATATAAATGCGAGGAATTAGTACGCAAAATATTAAGAACTTGACTAGAAGTTGATGAGATTAGTCTGCAAGTTTCTTTTAAAGTACGCGTATTTTTCTCGTTCGTTTGTCTTGTGAAAATTATGGCTGAACTACAGATATGAGTAGACAAATGTTTTATTATAAATCAAATGATTGAGAAATTCTGTTGTAGTAATGTCTTATTTATTCAACATTATAGAACCTGCATACAGAGTGAGCCAAAACGTAAATTCATTATTTTATATTTTTTTAATAGATAATAATAATATATTTAGTGAGAATAATTACAATGCACAATAAATTAATATACAGCCCACAAAAGAAAGTGATCTTGTCTGTGGTACTAAAAAATTATACTTTAGATTGCTTATCGATCTAGTATATTTCAAATGCATATTGTGAAATTATAATTAATGTGAATTTTTATATCAAGATGCAGATATTCAACGATCTTATTCATCGAATATTTTATATTATGAAAAAAGGGGATACTTCAACTGCTTTCAGTTTCACTAAGCATTTTTACTTATACCCTATGTAATTAAT
Organism: Adranes taylori; assembly: GCA_009867245.2. Classification (NCBI taxonomy): domain Eukaryota; kingdom Metazoa; phylum Arthropoda; class Insecta; order Coleoptera; family Staphylinidae; genus Adranes; species Adranes taylori. The sequence continues at coordinate 4,944 of WYDF02307097.1, read as the reverse complement.
ATTTCAAAAATATAGTGTTAATATAAAAAAATCTTATATGTATAATAAATTGGGCGTCTGGATATTGACAAAAGAAATTTTTACACCTCTAGCTTTTATTTACTGAATCTCTCGAAATTTCAATATGATCACAAAATCCAAATTATTAAGATTGGTTTGTTAACGACTTTATATTTACTAACTAACGCGTAATATACATAAAATAATTCTAAGAACAAAAAATAAGCTACAATAAGTTGCAGTTAATGTAAGCGTAAACATAAACAAAAAAGCTACCTTTTGAAAATTTTTGCTTGTTTATCATAGCATTAGTATTGGGCAAATCAAAAAATTTCACGCGCTTCTTCTGAAATTCGTCTAAAGGAAAAAAAGAAAATAAAAAAAATTGTTCAAACAAGTATTCAAATTAAAAGACTTTATAATAAAAAGGAAGGAAACAAATGTTGAACCTTAAATAACTTTTAATTTATGTCATTTGAAAAAAATGTTCAATTTATGACTAAATATTAACTCGTGGGTTGTTTTAAATTTGTAAGATTCACAAAAACCACGACTTTATATTTAATCAAAACGACTGTTTTAAATATTGAAAGTTATTTAGAGCGGTTGAATAATTTTGTCTGACATATTTGTATATTGGTATAAATGAAGTGACCAAAGAAAATAATTGGAGGAAAACGACTTTGGTCACGTTTTGAAAATACTCCTTTGCTTTTTTGTTCTTTCCAAAAATACTAATATTTTAACTAAGCAACTTTTCGGAGTATTTAATTAATACATAATTTGTAAGTTCGACTCGCTTACAATTCCAGCAGTATAACTGAAACAGTTACGTAAATAGGCTGTTACTAAATATAGCAACAAGACCAAGGACCAGTCCCACAGTACCACTAATACCATGGTAACACTGGTAACCGGTAACATATCATCTCAGGTTGAGTCCAATAATCAACTCCATAGCATACCGAATAATAATTAGCTGAAGAAGTCCAAGGAAACAATTATTGGGGAAGGCTCTTTTCACTTTTTCAAAGATGAAAGCAAGAAATGCTACATAATCATTAAAAATGTATCAAAAGAACTAAATTAGAGGAACTACGAAGGCATGTAGAATCTTTTATAAATTTCACGGATTTTATCTGCCAAAAACTCGATAGAGTAAACAGTAACAGTAAAAACTCTATAGAGTAAACAATGACTTATCAACTTATGACCCCAAATATCAATGCTGTTTCTATCAATGAATACTGGCTAACTGAAGATGAAATCAATTTTATCCACTTTGAAAACTATGAGATTATCTCCTTGTACTTAAGAAGCTTAAGGAAGCACAGTGGATCAATGATATTGATACATGAGAAAATAATAAATCTTGCTTCGCCAATCAAAGAAATAAACAATATATCGCTCGAAGTTTGAAAGTTTCATAAACATACTGAAAGTGCAGTATGTGAAACTTTCAAGTGACAAGTCACCTGTCATTCAATTTTACATGAATGGACGCATTGTAATACTAGGGTTAGCAACATTAGTGCCTCGTGTATTGACATATATATGTCGATTCCAATTTACACGAATGTCAAGTTGTGAAGCCTCATCTCTCTGATCACTATAGGATTATTATGACATTACTTATCGAACTACAAACAAGGAATAAACGAAACAGTACGCCATGCAAATTGGAATACAGACACAACTCAGACCGCTTACCTTACCCAGTCTTTATGTATAGAGTAAATGAAATTATGCTAGTTTGCATAATAAAATCACATAGAAAACCTGCCGGATCTAGATCATAATATAATTGAGAACTAAAGCAACTGAAAAACTATATAGATCATTTAAAAAGCATGAACAAATATATCTTGAATGATGAAATAAAGCAAGTTGAACTCAGATATAAGCAGGATGTGTGATGCAAAGAAACTACATGCGTCTATGAAACATAGCACGACTCTAAACAAACCAGCACAAATGTGGAAAATGGATTTTCTGTGGAAAATGGATGTCAGAACATGGATGTGGATTTTCTTTGTAGATAACCTCACTAGTGGCCTGAATAGGTCTCCTGACCCTATAGATGAGTTTAGGAGCACGCTTGCTCAATATCCAAATAATCGAAAGGTTTTTGTATTATCACCTGTGACTCCAGCAAAATTACTTAGTATCATTAAGAATCTCAAAAACTCGAAATGCAAGGACATATACGTTATTTTGGTAGATATATTAAAACGTGCCAGTTAGAATTTAACAAATCCATTCGCCCATGTTATAAACCTGTACCTATGCCAAAGCGTGTTTCCACATGAACTTAATTGTTTGTTTCAAGAATTGTAAAATTACTTGCAGATTGTTCCACTGCGTTATCCTGGGCTTCTGTTTCATCTACCATATTTAGTTCCTCTCGATCATTTCTAGTATTTGTCATTGTTTTCGGTCGTCTAGTACAAGCTTTAGCAAAATGATTGATTCTTCAGTCCACACTTTGCGCATGTCTTATTATAAGCAGGACATTTACCAAAAACGTGGAAATACGAACATTTGCGACACGGACTTTTATTCAGTTCATATATTTCACCTTCTATAGTATTCGAGCCGTCATTCTTTAACATTTCTGCATGAAATTGACTTAATTCCACTGATTTGCAGAATTCTTTAATTTTTTCAACTGTGATATCACTCTCTCTCTTAATAAACTTTGTTGTATATGAGCTTCATTTAATCCCATTAGCAATCTGTCTCGTATCATGCGTTCTTCATAACTTTTGTTACATCCAGTACATTAAAAATTACAATTGGAGCTTTGCTTTTTTAGTTTAGTTAGAAAGTCATCTACTGAATTACTACTTTGTTTAATTTGATTGAATTTAACCGTTACCATTATATAATTGAGTTTTGGAATAAAATACGTATCAAAACACTTAATGATATTACTTAAAGTGCTTTTATCATCTTTAGAGAAAGTATCTGCAATGTACATACCTTTTTCACCCAGAGAACTCAAAAATATGGCAACCTTGACGCTTTCATGTGTTTCCTGATTATTCTTACTTGCTTTCATATATAGTTCAAATTTTTTTCCACTTAATCCAGTCAGATGGTTCTTCCAGTGTCTCTGGAGGTTTAAATGTTATTGATTGTGCCATTATCGTAATGCTTCAGCATTAAATAAATAATAACTGCTGTAACCTCACTTTTAAAACGTATGCCGAAAAAACCTCGAACCGGTCATATACTCAAAAACTTTTTACTTAATTGGTAGCCACACCTGACACCATGTTTTATGTTGTGGATTTATTATAAAATAATAAACACCAATTAAGATGATTTGAAATTTAGTTAATAATTATAGATCACAGCTTATCATGCTACTTAGTGCCGTCACAATACCCGTCTTCTCTTTTGTCCCGCCTACAGCGACCTCTCTTGCATAACTATGACACAATATCTTCCAAGATGTCGCCCTCAGTGCTCTGTGACACAAAAACGGAAGAGAGCTGTATTCCCGCCCGCGTGATTCAATTTTACATTTTCGTTCCTATCACTCGTCCATCCTGCCGGACTATCGTCCACGATCGTGTCTAGCTCGTATTCTGTGAATCTTACAGGCATCCAACGCACGCGGCGGTTTTCGGTAGCAACAATAGCTTTGTCTTTGTCTTTTTTGATGTGCGTCGTTGGCACTTTCCGTTATATTTCCCTGTTTCTGGTTATTACCATTCACTTCGGAATCACGAGAATCCTCTTCGTCGTCTTCGCTCGAATCGCTAGTTTCATCGTTACGATACATTTTAATTTGAGTTACATGTACTCTAGTTCGTAGTTTTCTTGCCATTTCGAGTGTCTTTGCAATTGTTCGTAATGTCTTTGCATTTATTCCAATGGGCTGATGACTTTACCTGTTCCAACCAATCCTTTGCTCGAATATGGTTATCTTCCCCGTCGAAATAGATTAACAATTCTGCAGTCATCGTCACCGGCTGATTACCGCTACTCATGTTTCTCTCTATGAGGCTCAACATTCGACTCATTTCTACCAATAAATTCTGTGTAACATCCTCTTGGTCGTCTACTTATCCAGCCCTATTATGGTCATCTAGGCAACAATTGCGCAATATCGCGTCATCCATACTTTGCCCAAGATTACAACAATTATTCGCATTTTCCTCGTCATCCAGCCTGTGGACCTCAACCAGCGAGTCCTTCGCTTTACATTCCTGGCTATCAATGCCTCCAAGGATAGTATCTTTATCCTTGTAGCCCAATAGGTCACTTTTACTCGCCATTTTCTTTCCACTCGCGTCCGAAGAAAATACGCACAAATGATTTACACTCCCGGTACTAACTAATTCCCACATCCCACTTCTGCGATTGATAGAGTCAAAATTCAATTATTAAAGACGTGGTTTTCTTTAATTAACGAAAATATATTCAACGTATTATAATAAATAAAAATAATGTAATACAATAATGTCCGTTCTATCTTGAGGCGCTTGACCCTATCCTGTTCCAAGATGTCGCCCTCATCGCTCTGTCAAATAAAAACCGATGGGCTGAAGACTTTACCTGTTCCAACCAATCCTTTGCTCGAACAAATTCATCTTCCCCGTCGGAATAGGTAAACAATTCTGCAGTTATCGTCACCGGCTAATTACCGGTACTCAAAGTATATGATTTTATCCCATGAGTACGAAGATAATAGTACCATGACTGAAATTAGGGACAGAATGGCATAAGTAAATCGAACTAGTTAAACCTTCTAAAAGTTCTTAATTCACGCATGATTTCTCTTAACCCATTAGCGCCCGTTGTACTCGTTGGAGTACGCAAAACATAATCAGCATTATCTCAATATTGGCGACATCTACAAGATGGCGCAAAAGTAATGTCATAATTTGAATTGGCCGCCAGTTTTGCAGATGGCGCCAAATGTCGATGTGCTTT
>WYDF02307086.1:0-15219 GCA_009867245.2 Adranes taylori | reverse complement strand
TATATTTTCGTAGATCGGTTCTCATATTTTTATTGATGAGCTTGGTGATATCTCGATATTCCGCCGATTCTCTCTTCCCATCTTCAATCAACTTCCTCCTATTCTCTATGAGGCTTGTCAAACAATACTAATTATAAACCATATTATATATCTAACATATTTTATAACTCAAAACCTATTATTATTAACCAATTTTCTTTGAGTGCTATATACCTATTTAAAGAATATTTATAATCAATCATTCTATGTATATTCATCAGTTTAAATGAGTGAAACTCATCAAATCTAATAACGTTTAAGATTACAAAAATCATATTACACAATTCCCATCTACCATTTAAACTATTAAACAATAATAAAATTTATCTGTACTGCTTAGTAATTTGAAATAATTTCACAGTGTTTTATAATTACACTATTCTACATTTAAATGGGTAATTTACGATTAAATTTGATTAGATATTGTTTAAAGATTCCATTAAATAATACTGTTATTGTATTTTAGAAAATGCGTGTCCAATTGGTTTCAATGCGTTATAACTTTGTTTTGAAAGTCCAACTGCCATTATTATAAATAAATTGTAAGATGCGTAATCATTGTTGAAGTGAAGGTTTGTAGACGTACGTGATGTGATTGGTTCTAGTGTAATTTTCTTTTAATTTTCTATCGATTCAAGTGACTTCATTTGACGTGAGTGAATGATATAAAATTTTTCAGTTCGTGTTCATCAACGGGGATGGTATTAACTATACCTTGGATTTTAAAGTATAAACAAATCCAATCAATTCAGCTATTGTGGATTTTTTTCTTGCAATTGTAAATTCAAATTGTTAAGATAGTTTGTTATGTCACCGAACTAACTTTATCAACCGAATGAGGAGGTAAACAGACGTCCGGGTCAGACAGGCGCAGACAGCCCGATGAACGAAATTTCTTTTGCGCATTCGTGACTCAACACACCCGGCCTAACACACACAATTGGAGATGGCGTGGCCGTAAATAGTGTGAGCGTGGCAGTAGTAGGAGATAGATATTAGGCGAAGGTAGAAGCTAGTAAAAGAGGAATTGGAAAAGTGCAATGTACATAAGAAATTCTCTAAGAATCAATAGCAAATGTAAAATTAGAAATTCATCTCCTTCTTTGTCAATTTCTTCATCGTCTTCATCTCCGGTTTTTACCGAATATTTCGAAAGCTTTAACGAAATTACTACCGTTGTCTGTTATTGTTCCCACAAGTTTATTTGCAGTTAAACCAAAACCAAATTTGAAATTTATATCTTCTAATATTTCAGCTATGTTTTAATACGAGTGAGACCAGCAGCAGAGCGACCAGCCAAAACGAGTACAATGCCGAGACAGCAGACAGAGCGAGAGCCAGCAACACTCACCGAGATAATAACAGATCTGGCGAGTGATTTTATATACCATATACTGTTCTGGTAGTTACACTTTTGGGTCGTAACAGGATGATAGTCAAGTTACTGTGGAGCCTACTGTTAGATTAACGTGAGCTGAGTGAAAGACACTTGTCTAACTAACTAGCAAATCTCGATTTATTCAAGAATTGCCAGTCTCTTATATACTAAAAACTAAATAATAAAAATAAGTCAATTATCCTAAATAATAAATATCTTAATTGTGTGCATCTTTGAAATGATCACTAATGTGTTTATATTAAATAATTAGAACTGCATTTATCTAATAATAATTCTTACACATTCATTTGCATACAGAAGTGATGATATTGACTTAGACACATTTTGAAGGCAACGCCCGGATATCTATGTTTTGCTTAATTAAAATCGTTGTTTCTTTTACTTATAACCATATGGTTCAAATAACTATTGCTTTGTTTTTATAAATGAATGGATTTTATAGGTTCAATAATTGCAATTGCATCTAAATGAAAATTAAGGAAATTAAATGTATCAAACAATAAATATTAAGATAACATTTCACTGTTCATGACGTGGACATATTGCCAGGCAGCATCTAGTGGTTTTAGTTCGAACTGCTGGGCTGACGGAGGGACTTCTTAGCTCTCAATGTTTGTAACGCTCAGATGAAGTCGCTTCTTTCTCAGTATGGTCCAACCATTCATGATCGCCAATAGTCCAACCCACGAGCCATGGAAGATCCAAACGAGTGTTGCCTGATAGATTATTGAAACCTTTTATGTACTTCTTCTTCTTTGCTTCTTACGTGGATGAGATTGTCTCCTATGATATCTGTCGCTTCCTCCGGACTGGTGTCACGTTGACTAATATTGTGGCTGCTTACCTGTAGCGCAAATTGATTGACTACTGCAATGTTTATTTTGTGCTGAACACGGATTATAATTGTCGGCGTATGTATCTCACATCCCTCCTCGATTGTTATGATGCCAGTATCATGAATCCTAATCTGCTCTCGTTCTCCACCACATATGAAGGAAATAACTCGGGGTACGCTGGTATTGAACATCCATGAACTCTCAGAGACCCTTTTTTCCAAGTTGTTGTTGATATGGCTTTCTATCACACTGTGCTTGCTGTGGAGTATGATATAGTGCATCTATGAGACAGTGGTTGTTCACTCCCATTGTCTTAATTGATTTTGGACTACACAAAATGTTGTTACCGTTGATGGCCCAACACTCGTGCAGCTGTGTGAATGTTAATTCGTAGTATTGCTGAACATTATAATTTACCGCTACTAGTGCTTTGGGAACGTCCACAATAGAGTATGAATTGTTTCCGACTTTCACTGGTATTGGTGTGATACTTGTCAGGTTGAACTCTGACGTATCAATGATCGGAAAGTATTCATATATAGTGGTTGTGTCTCCCATCTGATGCAGATTGCATGGAGCTATTAGTTTGTCATTATTCGAATTTGCGGCGGTAGTGCCGCGTTGGATTCTATTATCCCTTTGAAGATAACAGATGGCGATAACAGAAGATTCTGCAATTCAAATGACATGCTTTCTGCGATCATATACGCATTTAGCATATGAATGTTCACTTCATTCTTTTTACTTGCGAATTGTATCGTTGTACTTCATTCAGCTTCATTAATGTACTTCATTCAGCTTCCTTGGTTCAATTTTACTCTGAATCTTTCTAGTTTGGCTGCTATTCTTTGTTCAGTATTGTTTACTGCGACGATGGTAGATAACATGATTTTAGATTGCTCACTTGTTAAGTCCATCAGCCGTTGTTGATGTTGATCCAGGTTCCTTCCTAATGTGTTTATTGGGTAGCTTCCTTGTCGTATTGGCACATTAAAAGAACCCTTTATTTATTTTAAATTAATTTATTTATTCTAGAAACTTCCGTAACGTTTGATACTCTGGAAGATCTAATTATTTAATAAAATTTTAAATATTTTATTAAAAATCAATTTTTATTTTTAGTAGGTCTCGTATCGTTTTGATACTTTGAAAGTTCTATTTATTTAGTGAATTAATTTTATTTTAAATTAACTTTCTCACTGGTTTATTTCCCCGAAGAACCATGTTCAAAAGGGTAGTCGTAAATTACACTTTTGGCTCGTAACAAGATGGTAGTCAAGTTACTGTGGAGCTTACCGTTAGATTGACGTGAGCTAAGTGAAAAACACTTGTCTAACTAACTAGTAAATCTCGATTTATTCAACAATTAACAGTCTTTATATACTAAACTAAATAATAAAAATACGTCATTTATCCTAAATAATAAAGATTTTAATTGTGTGCATCTTTGAAACGCATACCCGAAACGCATCTTTGAAACGCAATTATTTAATAATGTGTTTATATTAAATAATTAGAACTGCATTTAGCTAATAACAATTCTTACACATACATTTGCATACAGAAGTGATGACATTGACTTTGATACATTTTGAAGGCAGCGCCCGGATAGTATATCTATGTTTTTCTTTATTAAAATAGTAGTTTCTTTTAATTATAAACAAATGGTTCAAATAACGATTGTTTTGTTTTTATAAATGATTGCTTAGATAAATATATTTTATAGGTTCAATAATAGTAATTTCATCTAAATGAAAATTAAAAGGAAATTAAGAAAATTAAATGTATCAAACAATAAATATTAAGATACTATTTCTTTGTCCATGACTTGGACACATGTATATTGAATAGCTTTATTTCTATTCCTACACTTCCATCAACCTATCTCCTATACAAATAGAGTGTATCCTTCTAATCTGTGCGACACAGGGTTACTTGTAGTCTTGACATTTGATCATTGAATTGATTTGATCTTGATCACGGAATTGGTGAAGTGTCATTGTCAATTAATATAAATCATATTATGGTAGATAAGAATGAAATCATTATTATATACTTAAATTCATCTTTAAGATATTTTAATATTTAATGGTTTTTTCTTTGTTATGGATAACGTGTAAAGCGCTCAAATTGTAAACCAGAAATTCAGGCGGACGTACTTAGCAAATAGAATAAGGCAACAGGCAATGATAACTTGGTCAGGTGAAATACCCGAAGAATTTCAGCTGACACAAGTAGGATTAGGGTGTTTGGACCCCGGGTAACCGTTTCTTTAATTTTCCACTAAGACATTTCGACTTTTAAAATCCGGTACCAAATAAAAAGTAAATAAATAAAAATACGAAGGTTCACACGATTTCTGAGAAAATGATGACCGAAGAAACATATATGGCTTAGAAACATATAAATTTATAAAGAATATGGGCAAAATGCGATAAGGAGTTTTATCACTAATTTTATGATTCAATTTTATAACTGAACATATTTTATATTTACAAGTGTAATTTTTAAAGTGCTTTCCCTAAGAAGTTATTGCAATAATTATATTAGAACTACACATGTGCTGTCATTAGCTGACTACACACATAAAACATTTATATTTCTCAATTAGGACGATACAGCCTAAAGGATATATCATATAATAGTTTTTACATAGTCATCTATGCATCAATTATATACAAATTTATCTGAATACTTTTATGGGATATGAAAATAGCCTTAGGTTATATCAAGAGTATGCAAGCACGAAAACATACAGGTTACATCCATCCAATCATTCACTATTCATACTCAAATTTGAAATACCAAGTCATGTTTTGAATAGCTTGTAGGGTTCCATGAGTAAACATGATAAAAAAGAAAAGTAAAACTATCGTGTATATATCATATACTATATTACATGAGTTATTAATAATTACCGTTAATAGTTAGAGGATATTTGTTTTTCTTCAACGTAAGTAAGTATAACAGCTATAGTTAAGTGCACAACATAAAAACTAAAATAAACACGCAAAGAATAAAATAATCATATTCAATTAAAAGATACAAGGGTTAATCTTTGGCTTCATGTCTCAGGTACCTTTAAAAAATTTAAACATAGATCATTTTCATTTAACACGAAACAGTGTTATATGAGTCCTTGGGTACTATCTTTTCTTGTATTCAGGGGATGTACTTTCTAATAGCTAATATATTGCTATCTCTAAAGTAGAAGAGTTAGAGAATCGTCTAAATAATGAAAAATGTAGATAATAAAGAACAAACAAACAAATTTGAACATCAATGTTCAAATTTTCAGGACCGTATTTGAATTATTACAAAAAACAAAATTTTGAAATTTTCTAAAATTTATACAAGCATTCTTATTCCTGATAATATTAAAAAAAGTTATTTTTGTTGCATAAGTAACATACTTACGTTTACAGTCAATATTATTTATTTAAATACGGACATGGATTTCTTTCATCTAATTATTTCAAAATTGTGTTCTAAATACAAGCCTGTATGATTAAAAATCATTTATAACAGTTTTTGTTCATTTCAATATTTCAACAATCATTCATTTAACAATCTGCTTGCTTGTAAATATGTTTAATAAACGGGGGGAGGGGGGGGGGGGGTACTTCACATACGCATTAAAAATTCTATAGTTAATCTATTTATTGTTCAGCAAAAATCTGCTTAGCAAAAATCTTTGACAAAATCATTAAGATATATTTTACAGATTTCTTTAGTAAATATAATATATTTGCGGATGCGGCAAACGTTGTTTTGTCCCCACCTGGTCCTCATCTTTGCCTACGGCGCCGACAGCCCCGCTGTCCGCTTTGCTGCCGCCGCGGTTGTATCGTGGCCAGCGACATGTTATAATTGCAGCGGCTTTGCCGCGGCCAGCGACACGCCTAATTGCCGCGGTTCGCGACGCGCCTAATTACCGCGGCCAGCGACACGCCTAATTACAGCGGTCAGCAACACGTTTAATTGCCGCGGCCAGCGACAGTCGTGATTGCTGCGAAAGTCCTGATTGCCGCGGCCAGCGGCATGGTCTAGATGCTGGCCGCTTAGCGACATGGGCTCGCGATGTGGCCTAATAAGCCGTTGCCAGCGGCACTCCTTATTGCTGGCCGCTTACCGCGGCCAGCGTTGTAGTTTAATAGCCGCATGGTCTAGTTACCGCGGATTTACAGCTGCCAGCGACATGGCCTGATTGCCGTGTTCTGAGGCCTCTGAGGCCGTTACAACAAACTGGATATCATACAAATATAGTTTGTACTCAAATACCTAAGAATATAAATTTTTATGGCGATCGGTTGAACGGTGTAGAAGATGGTGTGCTGCAACGCCATCTAGTGACGAGTTACAACAATGTGGATAGCATAAAAACCCTCTCCCTGAAAAAATACATATATCTGCCAATTTTTATGATGATTGGTCAAACGGTCGGAGTCTATTACGTTATACCTATATATATATATATATATATGTATATATATATATATATATAGAAAAAAAATTAAATAGTTATAAGCATAAAGATAAAAACATTATTACATTACAATAACAGTATTACATTAAAAACACAAATAACAAATAAAAACAAAATTTTTAGAAGTAATAAAATATTTTTACAATATGCATAGACCTCTTTAATCGAATATGATCTATTGAGAGGGCAAATATAACAATACAAACAAAAAAAGATGGAATTAAATTTTATTGCAATAGTCATAAAACTCGTCGATGGAATATAGAGCACAGTCTATCAGTAATGCTTTTAATTCGGTTTTAAAGCAAAAACTACTCATACATGAGCTTAAATAATTTTTATGGAAGACCAGTATAAAAGACACTTTTTCAAATGAACTTAAATTGTGCTGAGGCAGCGAAATCAACTCCTTGCGCCTAGTAGGATATTCATGCGTGCACTTTGTATTTTGTTACAGAAATAGTTAAAATGTTTATAGACATAGCTCATTGTCAGTTCTTTATAAGCTATGACAGTTCTAGGCATTTGATATGGTAAATCATCGCATTTTATTAAGTATATTTTATAACATTCGGACAAGAGGCCCGCTACTTAAATTAATTGAAAGTTATTTGAAAAATAGGACACAAGTAGCAAAAAAAAGGTGAAGTGTACAGTCGTCCCGGGGTAACAAAATGCGGTGTACCTCAAAGCACAGTTCTCGGGCCCATACTCTCTTCAATTTACTACATATTCCAATTGATGGCACAATAATTACCTATGCAGATGATACGGTATGTGTAGCTCCTTGTGACCCTTGGAATAAAGTAGAACGAAAAATCTCTATCGGTATGAATACAATAAAACAGTGGTTGAGAACATGTAAACTTAAAACAAATTTTATTACTTTCAGTGCGAGAGCAAATTGTACATACTATGATTCACTCCATGCGGTAGGGACCGGGTTGACTATCACTGGATTAACTCATCTAATTATTAATAAATAGTTATTTACGTCTTAAGTAATATTATCGTACATTCTCATTGTACAGTTTTCTTTAGCAAAGATCAATTAAGTGAGGGTTGATATTAAGATGCTTTGATTATTAAAGTTCTTATAAAAATAAATCCATTTCTATTTTTGAAGCGAATAAAACACCTACTGTTTCGTCTAACTTGGGTTGTCAAGTTCGTCTACCTCTAAGAACTTTGTTATTGTTATAAATGTAACGCTAATAGAACCCTGAAAATAGCTTAAGCGGTCTAGGCGTGGTGCAATCACCTAAGGCGCTAGACTATGGGTGCACTGTAAAATGAGGGTACTGACGAAACCTGAAAATACATCTAATGCCAGAAATGCATCTACTCTACATGGCTTTTTTTAAGTTATTTGGGTGTTACTTGCCATCAATAGGTGCTTTTGAGATAGATTAACTCATATAATTATTAATAAATAGTTATTCAGGTCTTAAGTACAAGTAAATTACAGGACGTTACAATCAATCCTTCAATCATTGGTACAAGAAAATGTAAATTACAAGTAAAAGTAAATTTCAAGTAAATGCGCTAAAGTACAAGTAAAGTACACGTAAATTACAATCAATCTATCAGTCACTGGTCCTTCAAGCCGGATGTATTCAAGAATATCCAGGTCGAAAGACCAATGTTTGATGGATTGATTACAATTATATAAGTACACGTAAATTATAAACAATCCATCAAACAATTGTTTTGAAATCTAATATTTTTTATCATATTTTTAAGTTAAGTAATGGAATAAACACAATTGTTATTTATGAAGGATTGAACTAACAAAGTATGACATCAAGAGTAAAGTTGGTTACCGCATTATTGCAGAAATATTTAAGTACGTGCAATATTGGTCGCCTACAACAATACATGTTTTAGCGGAAGAAGAAAGCACCTATAATTATTTGTGTTCTCATCGATTCACTTACATGAATCCATACCGGAGGTAGGATCTTGATATAAATCATCTAATTGCAACGTATCAGTTTTTTGAATCTCGTTGAAAATATTTACGGTGTACTGATATATCAGTGATACAAGCTTATGAATTTAATTTACCAGTAAAAATTAAAATGTATGTAGCTTTGGACAGATGTGATTACGGTGGGATTTAATAACCCTAATTTGAAGTCACCTCAAATTATTTTAGGATACAGGTAGCCCAATTTAGCGCTTAGAAGCTTTATAGAATCCTTGCAAATTATATTTGAATTTTTGCGTCAGTTCTTTTAAAAGTATGATTTGAAACTACAAAAACGTTTAGCAAAAATATTATTTTGCGTAAACAGAATAAGTTTTTGAAATTTACTAAAATTGCCAGTCAATTTTTCTTATTTATAGGGAGTAATATTTTTGGTAAACGCTTTAGTTGTTTTACAGTTTCAACATTTTAGAATCTTCTGTAACAAGAATAATAAGAATTTTTAAAACTGCGAAGATCAGAGTCGACTTGCTACTGCTTCGGAGATATGAGGAAAAGAATATTATAATATTAGATGTAGCAATGTCGTGTTCTATCTCATATATGGAAATAGCATAAACATACCATTATATCAGATCTCTTTCAAATTTTTGAGACAACAGTGACAATAAAAATTTTAAATTCTTCATATGGCAAAATATATTTCCCATTCAAATATAGATTAATTTCAAATACTTGTCTAATTTCAAACATTTTTAGGTACAATTCAAAACCAAACAAGTTCCAAAATTAACAGACCTGTTCCAGAATAACGTAACGTACCAACTACTCATCTTTAATCTCTTTGATGAATTTATCTAGTGTTTTGAATACAAATAAATTAACTAAAAATATTCTTTCAGAAAACGAGTGATAGTGTTTTGTATAAATCGCATAGGACTTATTAAAACCTTGTCCGTTGTTATTTGTTTCTTTGCGTTAGCATTTACTCTTAGAGATTGAGAACCTGAAACAAATGCCTTCGGGCCACAAACTGATTTTCTTATTCTTGAATGATGATAATTCGATAGCGATTTTGTGAAGTAAAATATCTTGCGGGCTATGTTTGGATATGCAGTTACATAATTTATGTCTTCTCATTTTGCCTGATGACGATGTAAAAATGTTCTAATTTTCTTGCTGTTATTGGTGTAAATACATTGCTAAATGTCAGAACGAAACATTTGTGGGAGCCATCTTGTAATTCATTGCTTACCGCAGACATGGATCATATTTTTTCTTGTTAAAAAATTTCTAGTTTTTATAGATTTTCTAGATTGCTAGGTAAGGAAAAACTATTTTCTTTTTATACCTCACTAAATTCAGTGAGCTTACTGAAGTAGCCAACCAGAAAATACTCTTTTTCTTCTTCTTCTTCTAGTGAAGTCAACTACGGTATATTTCCGTTTCAGAAGCCCATCACTGACTCATTAGTTTACGAGAGTAGGAAATCCAGGATAAACTGGAGGAATGTTGACTAATGTCAAGAGAGTCTTAACATTAAACTAAATTAATGAATTATAAAAACTGTGGGATTATCAGTGGGATTTAGAGGTCATTCAAGACAAACATGACTCCAAATTGCCCACAAAGGCAGAAAGAATCATCCTTGACCCCCATACCGAATAGATGAGCCTGGAAACAACCATGACTCAATCCCAGCCGTGTGATGATAGTAATAATTTTGATAGACGTTATATCAAAATTGATGAACCACGAAGAGTTTTGAACCGTAGGAAAGCTATTGAAGTAATTTAACAGGTACAGTAGATTGATCGTGAGCTCCCTGTTCAAGTGTATCCGCTGTTTCATTACCTGGGATCAAGGAATATCTCGGAACCTAGCAGAATTTTACAATTATGCAATTATCCAAGGTTCATGCAACCTCTTGAAATGCATTTATTTTCGTACAAGAACTATTTTTAATGCTAGAGTTTTCCAACCTTGTTAAAACACTCAGAGAATCCGAGAAAATTACGGAAAGGTTACACCCCACGAGAATGATTAACTCAATGCACTTTATCAAACCCATAGCTTCCGCATAAAAAATATTGTAGATCTTCGGAAATTTCATCGAACGCTTATTCGGAGAGAAAATTACCAAAGTATATACATAAATGTAAGTCCTCAATAGCAGATCCATTAGTATAGAACTCCATATGAGTGGCATTCTTAAAGTCCACGCCCTTGGAGATTGAGATTATTAATGTTAAAGAATATAATGTTCAACCTAACGATGTTGGACGAAAATGGAATTTAGTAACATGGAACTTTTGTTTCTAACTGAATATGATTAATAACTTGGTTGACTCTCCTAAAAGATTACAGAAATAGAGGAGCTAAAAGATGTCCAACTGAAAGGACTTTTGAATTAAGGAGGAATCAATTTTGGATATATTTCGAACTCAGAAATGAGAATCTCAGATCTAAAGGGGGTTCAGTACCTTCCACTAAGATGTCTCTAGTGGGAGAAGATTTCATCAAACCCAAACAATGAGTATTGAATCATATAAATTTTATTAAATATGACTTTATTGCAATCGAGCAATGATCAGTTTGCATCATGTGAATGCCTTATACAAAAGTATAAGAACTTTAGGTTCTGCCCCCCCCCCCCCTCTCTATTGAGTTGGTCCTATTGAGTTGTGATATTCCAATTTTCCCAAAATTTGACATTTTTATCTTAAAATCAGATCAGAAATTAACCTTGTAGTTTGTTTAGTGAGCTTAAAAATTCAGTGGGCTTACGCTAATTAGAAGATTCTCTGATGCAAGGCGGAATTTACGCGAGTTTTAGGTCTCTTGCCTAAATTTGGAATACAAGAAGTAAATTATAGGATAGTATTCAAAAAATTGTTTTAAAATAATTCTGGCTCTTGTATGAGGCCCACTTTAAAACTTTTTGCAATCGACCATAAGTCAATCGATGGTGCTATTGACTTATGATATTCCAATTTTCGCAACATTTGACATTTTGATCGTAAAAGCAGATCAGAAGCTTAACGTGTAATTTGCTTAGTGAGCTTACAAATTTAATGGGCTTACGCAAACCAGAAGAAGGAAGCTAAACAAGAAAAAGGAAACCAAGGAAGCCCACTAAAAGATACTCAGTTGCAAAGCGGAATTTACACAAGTTTTTGGTCTCTTGACTAAATTTGGTATAAACAAAGTAAATTATAGGTTACTATTTGAAAATTTGTTTTTTTTGACAATTTGTCTCTTTTAAAGTTTTTGAAACCGATGGAGCTATTAAAATGGGATATTCTAATTTTCAGAAGATTTTACATTTTATCCTAAAACCAGATCAGAAATGTAGCGTGTAATTTGTTTAGTGAGCTTAGAAATTCAATGGGGCTTGCGCTCACCAGAAGAAGGAAGCTAAGCAAGAAGAAGGAAGCCAACTGGAAGATTCTCAGTTGCAAAGCGGAATTTACGTAAGTTTGGTCTCTTGCCTAAATTTGGTATAAGCAAAGTAAATTATAGGTTAACATTCAAACATTCATTTTAAAATAATTCTGGCTCTTGCATGAGGCCCATTTTTTAAATTTTGCAATTGACCACTAGATGGTGCTATTGACATGACATATTTCAATTTTCACAACATTTGACATTTTGATCGTAAAAGAAGACCAGAAATTTTCCGTGTAATTTGTTTACAGAGCTTACAAATGCAATGGGCTTACTCCAACCAGAAAAAGAGAGCCAACCAAGCAGAGGGAAGCCAATCGGCTAATTCGCAGTTGTAAGGCGGAATTAACGCGAATTTTAGGACTCTTACTAAATTGGGTGTAAAACAGTAAGTCACTAATTAGGTGGGCTTTCAAAAATTTGTTTTAAAATAATCCCGTCTCTGGTATAAGGCCCACTTTTATCGTTTTTGCAACCGACCACTAGATGGTGCTATTGACATTTGATATTTCAATTTTCGCAACATTTGACATTTTTATCGTAAAAGCACATCAGAAATTTACCGTGCAATTTATTTAGTGAGCTTACAAATTCAATGAGGTTATTAAGAAAGCCATCCAGAAGATTCTCAGTTGCAAGGCGGAATTTACGTGAGTTTTAGGCATCTTGCCTAATTTGGTATAAAAAAAGTTGGCATTCAAAAATTTGTTATAAAATAATTCTGTCTCCTGTATGACTGCAACAGACCACTAGATGGTGCTATTAAAATGTGACATTCCTATTGTCACAACATTTGATATTTTATTTGTGTAAGCGGTTTAGAAATTTAACGTGTATAGGAATTAACGCAAGTTCTAGGTCGCTTGCTTAAATTTATTATACAAAACGTAAATAACAGGTTGGCATTAAAATATTTTTTAAAATTAACTCTGTCTTTTCTTTAAGGGCGAATTTTAAAATTTTACAACTTACCACTAGATGGAGCTATTGAGTTGTGACATTTGAATTTAAATATTGGAAGTTGTATAGAAAGTATTATGTTTTATGGAGCTTGAAGTATGGGATGTAAAAGAAAGAGATGAGATGTAAATGTTGTGTAGTATTGAGGAGAATAATTGGGATGGAAAAGTCAACAGCGAGCGAGATAGTTTTCCAAGAATGTGGGAAGTATAAATGCCGGAGTAAAGGAAGTTAGTAAGGTATGAGAAAAATGTTATAGTGGATGAGAACGTATGGGGGATGTTTGAATGTATGGGCAAAAGAGTGGGAAAGAGTGTGCTATGGAAGAAGTTGTAAATAAAGTTGAGATAAGGATGAATGATATTGAGGTGCACGATTTACAAGGTTGAGGCATGGGAGCTGTAATAAGAACTATTTCAGTATAATGAATGGGGAGAGAATGTCAGAATCTATTACTGCAGATGTAAGTATGGAGAAAAGACAAATAATTGTGCGATTTAGATGTGGTGGAGGAATAAAAAGGAATATTAGTGATAATGGTAGAGAATTATTGAGGATAAAGGGAATGGTATTAAACAGATGAAACAGAGGGAAAATTGCTTACAAAGAAGGCCTATTCTTGCTAAGAAGGCAAAAAGATGAGGAAAGGAAGTTAAGGGGAATGTAAGGGTGTATGTGAGAGAAGGGGTAAAGTGTATAGTAATGATGGAGGGCATTGATGAGGAAGGAAGTGAGAGAGGGGCTGATAAGGAGGTAAAGGAATAAACAGGGTTATAAAAATAAAAAGATGCATTATACCTTCTAAGCGAGGAGAACAGAAAAAGTGTGAGAGGACTGGTTTATTGGTTGATTTTGTCTACTCGTTTTCATTTTACATGGTAGGTAAAATATATTTTGATTTTATTTGTGAAAATTAAATAATATGTAATGTAATTGGCCCAAGTGACAGAAATGTAATTAATTAGGAAATCATTTAAGACAAAAAAATATATTATCTATGTTTCATACAAGCAACTATCTCGTACAATCAAGCCTTACAGAATGAAAATATGAAAAAATTTATTGGAATAAGTGAATAAACAAATTAAAAATAATAACAGTGTTCCAGCTACTGAGTTTAGATTAATACGTATTATTTTATGTGATATCATGATATTATTGTGCTGGAGGTCTTTACCATGATTTAATTCTTATGTGTTCCGTTCCTCATGTTTTTCTTATATTTCATTAGTTGCAATGAAGATTTAATATCTGAAACAGAATGGAGTCAAAGCAGAAAAAGATGTTTGCTACGATTATATTTAGAACAGGAGCAAATACAGGTAAGCAAATACAGGAGCAAGTTGATTGCTATCCCTGCGAGTGCATTTTTTTTATATAATTATATGTTCTTTTTAATCTAAAAATTAAACGATTTTGCCTAAAATCATTTAAAATATTTTAGAAATAAAAAATTAGAAAATGTTTTTATCTAAACAGCATATAAAATTCTAAAGATAAAATTTTGCTCAAAATCATTACATAAATTTTTTTTTAAAAACTGAAACCAATAGAAACATAATTAATTTTATATTAATTTATATTAAATAATATAAATTTTTTTAAATTTTTTAAACTAAAAAAATTATTTTAAATATTTTTAAAAAACAATTTTTTTCTGTTTCCTTGATTTAATTAATTTTTTTAAAATCTCCATTCGTGAAAATAATTTCAAATATTTTGATATAGAGAAATGAATTAATATTTCTTTTTAAAAATTTCAATTTGTAAAAATTAAAAAGTTTTTTTGACAATTTTTTTAAATCCTTGATTTTTAAAATTTTTGACAAATTTTTTAAAAAGTTAACTTTTTAAACTATTAATAAAATTATAATATACTAAATTTTAATTGAAGAAAAAAAATTATTCCTGCAATTATTATAACAATATAAAAAATTATGTTTTAACAATTTAATACAAATATTGATTTTTTAATTCAAAAATAAGAATAAGTTTTAAAACTTCCGAAAAAGATAATATTCTTCTTTAATCTTCCAAATTAATATTTTTAATAAACTATTCTCTACATAATTTTTTTATTATGAATAAATATAATTTTGTCCATCTTATTCTTAATATTAAA
>WYDF02307085.1:0-28749 GCA_009867245.2 Adranes taylori | reverse complement strand
GTTTCGTGTGGTACCTGTTGATGGGTGGGATTATTATCGTAGTAGGAATTGTGTGTTGTCGAAAAATTTGGAGTTGAACAAGCATCAACTGAATTTGCAACCAAGAGAGGAGCTAACAATGTTTTTACAGTGTTTTAGTGAACAATAAAAATTCAAGCACACCGACAGTATAGTGATATATAGTTTAGTTTACCGAGCATATGAGTCCTCTCAATCCGTGGATCAAACCTGACAAATGTTTTGCCTTGCTAATTTTTATAAGGTACCTAACTTCTTTTCTAAACATGTCAAAATTTTTAATGTTTCCAACATTAAAAAAACCAATAAATTAGTTACTTTTAAGCTTTTTATATACTCTTGCCGCGTATCGAAAAGAGGAAGAATTGAAATATAATCTAGATGCAAGCAGGTTAACTCAGTTTATAAATTAGATTCTAATAAATTCAAACTGCAGTAAAGTATATTATAATCGAGAAAAACGTACTAATTCTTGGGATCCGAACGCAGTTGTTCGACATGAAGCAGCTGCATTCCATTCAAGGGAGAGACAAGTTCACGGTCGTACTATTCCGCAATTCTAATCATTTGAGGCCCGTTTAGGCCGGCATTCTCGGCTAGGTAATACAGGGACATTTTGGAAGTTTGTAGAATTATTAAAAATTAGATGCAAAATTTAGGTAAAAGTACATGATTTAAAAAGTTGTAATTAAAATTATATCCACAGAGTCAGTGCAATAGTACTGATCGAAAAAATTAATAATTAACAAGTGCTAATTTTGTCAAATTTTACTTTTGAAATTAATTATATTTTATAAAATTAATATCCTTTCTTTAATTTAACCCATCGATAAGTTTCAAAAGGTGCTGGTACTCATTATCCATCTGAGTAAAAAAAAAATCATCTCGATACCCTATAAAAACGGGTCGTGACAATATATGTGACAAAAAGCATGTCTCTGCATTACGTAGCAGTTTTTTGTTAGACGCCTTTCAGAAATTGTTAAGAAATATGAATTTTATAAAGTAACAAAGTTTTTTTTTGTTAAAAAATATATTGTATTATCTATTTCTAATAATCATTTAAAAAAAATTGCTATTCTTTACGTTAATAGAAACTCTATCTCTTTTATAAAATAGTTATTATTAAAAAAAAAATGATTATTGGCAAACTGTTTATATTTAGATAAATTAATATTACTATTATTAAAGTATCACCCAAAAATTTGTACTTTCTCAATCATCTCACTAATTAACATCTCATTTGGATGACCCTTTCTCATGTATGTTGAGACTATGAAATATGAAATAATTTCACTACAATCGATGTCTGTAAGCCCTTGATCATTTACGTCACGCTTCAAATAAATTACCTCTTTTAAAATGCTTATTTCGATAAGCTGAAGGCTTACGAAACTGATCTATAATTTACATCAGTACATTGATTTTAATCAGGCTTTGAACTTATATGAAAGTTCCATTGTTTTACAAACTGAAATAAATAATTCGAAATAAATAAATTATAATAAAAACACTTACCAGGTGGTAATAGCAGACATCCACTAAATGGATCACCGGTATAACCTTCAACGCACGCGCACACGGCATTATGATTCGTTACGTGACAGCGCGCATTCGTACCGCACGTGCCCGGGCACGGATCACGACATTTACGATTCGCGCATGCCATGTGCGCGGAACATTCGGGGTTAATTGTACATTCGGGCCGACAGTTTGGTGCACGACCGATATAATCGAGTAAACAAGAGCACGCGGGAGTCGCACCGACGACACGACATTGCGAATTCGGACCGCACGGCGACGGAATGCACGGATCGGCGCGAGCGGGAGGTGATATTGGTTCTTCGACTGAAACAACAAAAATAATTACATTTAATTCAAATCTATATTTTTTATATAGATACATATGTATTACAGCTATTTAGTCTAAGTAAATCACAATGCATATACTTAAAATAGTTACAAAAAAATAATAAAGCAAAGTATAATATGTTGTTAGAAGGGGTTTTTATTTCGTCTAATCCATATATTGGATGATTTAGGAGATGGTATCTAAGTTTTCTTATGAAAGCTGTTTGTTGAGGAACTTCCATTCTTAGGGACAAAGATTATAAACTGGATATCCCCTACGGAAGTACTCGAAGCACATTAGGAACCTTCAAGTTCGTTTTCACTCTGGTGGTGTGTGTAGGAATGTGTTCTCTCTTTTCTTTTAACATTTCAGTTTTATGTATATCGTTTGTTACCTTAATTACATATAAGGCTGGCGCAGTCAATATTTTATATATTTTGAACAGCGGTCTACATGGTGTCATTTAAAATGGCTTTTTATTGCATGTATTACCTTTTTTTGCAGTTGTAGTATGTCTTTAAGACATGGAGTATGGCCCCAAATTCCAATGCCGTAGATCGCTCTTATCTCAAATAAATTTTAGGTTGTTTTTGCTGCGTCCCTGTCTGCAGTAATTGTCATTATTCTGATTGCATATTGTTTGTGGTGCATTAAGTAGTTTATCCGAAATTCATCGTCCACCCCTTGTAAATATAGCACCCACTACTAATCCTTTCAGAAGCAGTGAAAGAAGATAGCACCGTATCGTAAGGTAAATCGCATTCCTTTTTTTGTTTGATTACTATTAGAGGTTATTGTTTTCGTTGTTTATTTGAATTTAGCTCGAGAGTTATTTCTAATTTATTTGCTTTAGATATTTCGTTAAGGTGTACGGTAAATCCAGACTAGTTCGTTGATCTGGACCCGGCGCTATCACATATATTGTTTTGGGTAGCACATTACAGATGTTACAGAATTTAATCTCTAATCTACTTCCAGGCCCAGAAAGATTTTCTGTGTTCTGTGCAGTTATCTGTTTGTCCATTGTTTATTCCACTCTGGAATAACCAATTACTGTTTGCCAATTACGCTTACTGTTTATTTTAGACTAATTCATTTTGACTAAACTAGTCTTCCATTTTTTTTATGGTAGTGTGCATAACTTAATCTTTGTAGGTAACAACGTGCGACTAAAGAACCAAGAATTGATCCTTGCGGTATTCCTCGATTAATCGTATCAGGGAGGCTTTGTGCCGTTTATGTTTACTATTTGTCTTCAGTTTTTTTAAGTAAGAGGCGATCAGCTTATGTGCCACCCCTCAAATACCATAATTTTCCATCATTTCCAGAAGTCCGACATGTGGTATGAGATCAAATGTTTTTGTTAGGTCGCACGCATCTTTGGTGTTTAGTCAGTGTTTTGCACAGATTATCCATAAACGAGTGTATTACCGAAGCAGTATTCAACTTCTTCTAGAATCCCAAATTTTTGTTAACGGCATATAATATGTTTTGAATGCAAGTTATCCATCTTTATGAAAATTAGTTTTTCTAATATTCTTGCAAAGGTGGAAATAATAGATATTGGTCTATAATTCGCACATAAGCGTGGTTCTACTTTTTTGTATATGTATATCTTTTCTAACGAATGAATCTTCACTAACGCATTCAATAAAAATGTTTATCAAATGTTTGGATATTATATCGCTTGTAAATTTTACTGCTTTAGGTGATAAATCGTAAAGGTCAGTTGTTTTTGTTTTGTTTTTCATATTGTATGCGATAAAAAGTTTTTGGAATATTTCTTTTTCATACATACTCAAGATATATTTTTATACTTTGATTATTTAAGGTTCTTTTATCTATTAATTATAAGTTGTAAAGTTTTCAACGTAATTTAGGCATTGGACATTGAATTATAATTACAATTCGCTGTATTTTAATTAGTAGTTAGAAGTTTTGACTTTCAGGGTCTAAAGATCTCGCGACAGGGGAAAGGGGTTATGTAACGCCAAAAGATATTAAATGTATTCAATTTACTGTACAGACTCCGGATGTTTTAAATATGCACAGAGAATAATGTAAAATATAGAGCATTACTAATAAAAGTCAAATAATTCTGTTATGAAAAGAATGTAGTATAATGATTGAATGTAGTATAATGATTGACGAAATGAAGTGAATTGTTCGCAGAGTTGGAAGTAACAAGTTTTTATCCACGATGATTTCATCATGCATGTGTTACTTTGTAGATGAAGGATAAACAAGCCACGACGCAGGAAACTAGGTAGGAGAAAAGAGAAACTAGCCTCTATAGGCTAACGAGAACGACCCCTGACGTAAACCCGCGAACGATGAGGACAGCCGTTTTCGTTCATGAAGTTAGAAAGAGATAATGAAAAAGTACATTAAATAAGAGGCTTTCTAATAAGCAGAAGTGAGACACATCAAACTTCTGCCGGACTTGGCACGACAGGTGGCGCGATCATTCGATCTGAAAATATATTAAAGTATGAGCGTTTATAATTTTATCGATTTGTCGCACGTTTGAAATGTCTTCAGTACAGATGTGAGTTACGATTTTATGTATTATAAATCAGTTGATAAAGGAAATTCAAGTTCTTAATTTCTGCTAAGTAAATAACTGATTTAGAGTAACTAATCTTCATCTAATTGATAGCTAACAAATTATTAACATTCATTTAAATGTTAAGTAGTTTTTATATTTACATGCAAGTTGAATTTAATATTTACCGATGGAAAATAAATCTTCATGCAAATTTAGATTTACATAAATCAAAACAGCACTATATTTTGTTATATTGTCAGTCAACCAATCCCTTATTAATTATTCCCTCTCTGTCTGTCTCTCTCTCTCTCTCTCTCTCTATCTCTATCTCTATCTCTATCTCATTATTATTATTATTATTAATTAAATGTTTCTTGGTCGTTGTTTTATTTATTTTCGTATCAGAGAAAATTGTGTTGTATCCATGTAAACATTTTTTTAGACAGAATAAGTCTTAACCACTACTTGTTTTATTATTTAGAAAAGTTCGTAAATCCACAATAATTGTTGTTGCATGTAAAATAAATTATTTGTTGTTAATAGAGTATTTTAAAACCAATAGTGTTTTATTATGATTATATTTGATTAATTCTTGGGCCGTACTTACTTTATTAAGATTGAATCTTTGTTTTAATCGAGGTCCCATAAATCATTGTTTCATTGTCAATTTCGTTAATGTATGCATTTATTAAAACCCCATAAATTGGTTATTCATTTAAACAACGCTCCTAAATAAATAATTAATCATTGCTCTACCATTCCCGGTTAATTTGAGTGTGTTTTAACAAGAACTGATTCATCTCATTAAAGCTAACTCAATTCCATGTGACACAAATTTCAACGGGACAATATTTTTCATTATTGAAACTATTTCATTTTGGTCGGTAGGATGAAAATATATTGAAAAGATGTTGGTTACAAGTTTTGGTTTGTTTGCCACATTTGTTGGATATTGTAAATTTTGAAGTATTGTCTCACCTACATTGTAATCATAAAATTTTCCACAATCCAGTATTTTATTTATAATCTAATAAATTGGAAAGTAATCTATATATTAGATAAAATAACTTACTGGGCAATGGATAACATCTGGCGAATGGATCGCCCGTTTGTCCTTCAGCACACGTACACACCGGATTATGATTAACAACACGACAGCGTGCGTTAAGACCGCATGTACCCGGACATGGATCTATGCAGCGGCCATTCTGTAGACACGCCTGCGTTAATGGACACTCCGCACTGACAACGCATTCCGGTCGACAAGTTGGTGGTGAACCGATATAGTTTGGTAGGCATGAACAAACGGCCACACCTGCCGGACTAACACGACACGCGGCATTCGGACCGCATGGAGACGGTTGGCATGGATCGCGTTTTTCTATAAATAAAAAATGCATTATCATTTATTGATAATAGCTGTTAAAAGAGATACATTTTAATAACACAAAATAGAAATACATAAATATAATTGTTTAAATTTAGGATTGTTTAACCAAATTAAAATCACATACAACAAAACCTAGTGTCGTCTAAAATTAACAATTATGGTGGCCTCAACAAGAAAACAAGACAACATATCTTCAGAGTTATTAAGGGCATTAAACATAAAATAAAATGTCGGTTAAATGGCCACCATTGGTCTGGTAGAAGATATGTAATCTCTTGACGAAATTTCAGAGTATGTTTTGGAGTAAGAGCCGTTGGATTATACGAATTTGGTGTTTAATTTCTTCTTTATGTTCTTCACTTATGTCAGGGTGGTTCGCATAGACGTTATGTTACAGAGCAAATAATCTAAACAGGTTAAATTGCAACCAGTTTTTGTCTCCAAAACGAGAACTGACACGACCTGGATGTTTGGTATGCGACATCGTCATTTTTTCGCGAACAAGTCGCGCCAACCTGCTGAAAACACATCTCAGTTGCGCCAATTCCATACAATTCCAGTAAAAAAAGTGTAGGAACATGTCACAGTAATGATCACCGTGGACCATCGCGGAGATACCTTCATCGTTTTTGAAAAAGTATTTCACATGGCACAGAAATTATGAAAGTGGATGCATCGAAAGTTCTTGCTCGACATGTGAATTTTTATCGTCTCAGATTCGAGAATTCTGCTTCTTAACGAAGCCATTGCGATGGAAGTGAGCTTCATCATTAAAGATGCTCTTGTTCTGGAATACATTGTCATCTTGTAGTTGTTCTAAGTTGGTAAAATATCTTCGCAATCCATCGGTAGGCTGCAGGTGTTAAGTCGACTGAATTTTGTAAGCATAAAGGTGTAAATCGTTTGTCGTAATTCGTTGAAGGGCGATGTGCTGGAGGTTTAATTCCTGGGCACGACGTCGAATGGAGGTATTTGGTTGATTTGTGATACTTACACTCACAGATCAATGTTTGCAGCCAATCTTTTGGGACCATGACGGCTACGATCTCTTTTATTTTTTAATAAAAACGCCGTCTCAAACATCTTGTGCAAATTGTCACTGTAAAATTTTCTACATGTTCGTAATGGGTAATCACTATTAAAAAATTCTTTGAAAGGTTGACACATCATTTTCGTAAATTAAGAGTATTAATTACGATACTACCAAATATGGTTGAATCAATAATGATCAGACAAAAATTGTGCAAAACGAGTAATAAGTAAATAATTTGCAAGATGAAAAGCTAAATAATAGAAGATAACGAAAAAAAACTTTTCTACTTACCGACAAGGACAATTTGTTTACACGATGTAAAAGGATCTCCTTCCAATCCTGGTGGACAGCTACACGTTGGAATATGATGCACCACATCACATTTAGCATTTTCGCCGCACGTTCCCGGACATGGATCAATACATTTTAAATTTCGGCATGATTTCGTCGTTGGGCAATCGGAATTCATCGTACATTCAGGTCGGCAACCAATTGTTTGCGCGTAAGGATCACCTTGATAGTTTGATAAACAAGCGCATGCGCCATTTGTGCATTGAGCGTTGGGGCCGCACGGTGAAGGATTGCAGGGATCTAAATTCATAAATAAAATATAATGTAATTAATGTAATTAACTAGGTAACGTGTAGATCTGATACATCTGAATAGTATTTATTCTTACCAACTGGAACTAGAGGCTTTCGGGGTGGTTCCGGTTTAGGTGTACATCTAGTAAATGGATCTCCCTCGTATCCTTCCCTACAGGTACAAATGGGAACGTGATTTTGAACCCTACATACAGCTTCAAATCCGCATGAAC
The DNA here is from genome assembly GCA_009867245.2 of Adranes taylori. Classification (NCBI taxonomy): domain Eukaryota; kingdom Metazoa; phylum Arthropoda; class Insecta; order Coleoptera; family Staphylinidae; genus Adranes; species Adranes taylori. The sequence goes on along the minus strand of WYDF02307085.1, from coordinate 21,091 downwards.
CTATAATAAAATCGTATTGATAGAATGACAGTATATCTTGTATAATAGAAGAAAAACGCAGTGTCTAAGTCTAAATATACCTTCGCAAGGATCACGGCATTTCTCAGCGATGCAAGCGCGTGCCGGTGCACAATCCGTATTAACAACACATTCTGGGCGACAGTTTGGAGGTGCGCCAACATAGTTTGGTAAACAACTACAAGAGGGTGAACCGTCACGAGCCTGACATGCGGAATTAGGGCCGCATGGTGACGGACTGCATGGATCAATTGGTTTTGCAGGTTGTCTGGGTGGTGGTGGTGGTAATTCATAGCAACGTGAAAATGGATCACCTAAATGAATAACAATATTGGAAAGCATTTCAAAATGCTAAATACAACGCCACACATAACTATTGGTCTGTGGTTTTGGTATTAAGAAATGTAATTGATAAAAATTATCGGATTTTGTTTCTATCTAAAAGTACTTTAATAACTCATATCTTCATCGATATGTTCGGCAATTTTACCTGTTAGTCCTGCTGGACAAGAGCAAATTGGATTATGATTGATCACTTCACATCGCGCGCCCAAACCACAAGTACCCCGACATGGATCCGCGCATTTAAACTTGTGACAAGCTCTCTGTGGGGGACATTCCGAACTAACAACGCATTCGGGTCTGCAGTTGGGTGGTGTACCAATGTATTCGAGTTGACAGGAACAGACAGCATGTCCGTCGACATTGCGACATTGCGAGTTTGGACCGCAAGGTAATGGTTGACATGGATCGACGATTGTTGGCTCAGTTATTGCTAAAGAAACATCCAATTGTTATCAACATTTCGCATTTATCTAAAGATAAACTTACGAGTTCTTGGTTCTGGTTGACAAGTCTCAAATGGATTGCCAATAAAGCCTTGTCGACATGTACATGTTGGTACATGATTAATAACATTACATTCTGCATCAGTACCACATACCCCGGGACATGGGTCGGCACATTTATTTCGTACGCAAGCACGATTTGTTGGACAATCGCTGCTTAACACGCATTCCGGTCGACAACCCTCATATGGATTACCCTGGTAGTCAGGAAGACAACTACAAGCTCCAGCACCATTACGCTCTACAATAAATGGTTGATAATTCAATCTTAATAGAAATTTAAAAAAAATTACTAACCTTTACAAACAGCATTAGCACCGCATGGGCTAGGCTCGCAAGGTTTAATCACTTCCTGTTTGAGAATAACGCATTGGACGAATGGATCGCCAGTGAAACCAGCACGGCATGCGCATGACACCGTATGGCGAACAATTCGACATTCGGCGTTATCACCGCAAGAGCCTGGACATGGATCAGCACATTTTTGATTCAGACAAGCGAGTTGAGGCGGACAATCGGGATTGATAACACATTCGGGGCGACAATTTGGTGGTTGCCCGATGTAATTTGTGAGACAGATACATGATGGTGATTTTCCGGATGTTCTTAAATTGTTTAATTACAAATAATTAGGATTTACATATTTAACAGTAAAACAATAATTTATATTTGATTTGAAATAATATTGCTTGAGAGGATTGGAAGAATTTAAACCTAGATGGAGAATACTGTTAGTAATTTTTTAAAATATGGATCTTGATATGTATTGATATAAAAATTATTCGCTCGTGCGCAGTAACAAATATTAAATTTCCTTTGCCAAATGAATTGAGTTTCTTGTACATAGTTTGAGTCTTTCTGGGAGCAAATTGAGGCAGATCCGAATTTGAAAAGTATTGAACTGTACGACTGAAATTTACTAATACATATAATTAGAAAAATGTCAAAAACATTTGCAAAAACTTACTTGCAAATAGAATTTGGTCCACAAGGTGATGGCACACATGGATCTGTCTCATCCTCAATTGGTTGTGGTGGCGGCGGTGGAAGTCTCGGCAATTCTCTGCAGCTCTGGAATGGATCGCCAGTTTGACCTTCCGGACATGAACAAATCGGACTATGATTGATTACTTCACATCTTGCTCCAAGACCACATGAACCTTTATAAATAAATACTTAATAAATACTCTTAATTCTAAGCAAATATTGAGAAAATAATCTATTAATTCTTATAACTTGAAAAGAATTGAATATGGTCTTTCGCTCACCCAGGCATGGATCGGTACATTTTTGATTAACGCATGCCCGATTTGGGGGACATTCAGCGCTGACGACGCATTCTGGTCGACAGTTAGGTGGTGTACCGACGAATGTCTCGATACACGAACACACTGCATGTTCATTGATGTTGCGACATTGTGAATTTGGACCGCAAGGTGATGGCGAACAAGAATCCACTTTGGCTTGAGGTTTTGGTGGTTCTTGTAGTCTAAAACATATTAATTTAGTCTCGATTTAAAATGATCGAAGTGACAAAAAAAGACACATAAGCTTTCATTTTAGTATTTATTGCCTCATCAATTTGTTGTAATAATACTCACCTGCAATTTGTAAACGGATCTCCAGTGAATCCTTCAGGACAACTACATACTGGTATATGATTAATGACATCGCATCTGGCTCCCTGTCCACATGTTCCAGGACAAGGATCAACACATTTATTACGAACACATGCTTTATCACGAGTACATTCATTGCTCAAAACACATTCCGGTCTGCAGCCCTTAAATGGATCGCCCTGATATTCTGGCAAACAACTACAAAGACCATTGTCGCATCGAGCATTAGGACCGCATGGAGATGGATTACATGGATCTTGTGGCGTCTTTGGTGGAGCTGTTAAGATTTATTAGATTATATGAAATAAAATGTTTAATCAAACAGACAAAATGAAACAGCAAACTCACGTGGAGGTAATAAATGGCACTGTGAAAAGGGATCACCCGTTCGACCTTCTTCACATGTACAAATCGGTACATGATTCGATACATGACAACGAGCACCTGTTCCGCAAGATCCACGACATGGATCCGCACATCGTAGATTCACGCACGCCAATTGCACCGGACATTCTGGATTGATTGTACACTCCGGTCGACAAGCGGGTGGTGTACCAATATAATTCGGCAAACAGCTACAAGAGGGCGAACCGTTACGCATTTGACAAGCGGAGTTTGGGCCGCATGGTGATGGTTGGCAGCTGGGTGGGCGTTCAGTAGGTAAAGGCTCTGCTTCAATCGCTAGCATAAAATAAAATAAAATAATTTACAATTTGACATGACTTAGTATCTATTTTTCAATCACAACATACATTTATCATGTATTAAAATATTATTCCATAATATCTGTCAATCATAAATGAGATTAGTCCAGTTTTCAAAACCACTCAAAATCTTAAAAAAAAATATAATAATAAAAAAACGGCGAAAGAAGTTTAATTCAAAATAAAAAGGAACCAATTAGACTTACGTTGTGGTGAACACCTCAAAAATGGATCACCCGTAAAACCTGATGGACAACTACAGATAGGATTATGATTCACCACTTGACATCTCGCGCCTAATCCACATGTATTTGGACATGGATCCGAACATTTCTGATTGATGCAAGCTTGATTCAGTGGACAATCCGAACTTACCATACATTCTGGCCGACATGCTGGCGGAGTGCCAATGAAATTTGGCAAACAGGAACAAACACTATGACCTTGTATATTGCGACATTGTGAATTTGGTCCGCATGGAGATGGTTGACATGGATCTACTGGTCTTCTACAAAGTGTTGATTATTATAATAATGAATCTTTACTAAGTCTATAAAAATAGGAAAATTAGAATAAAAGAGAAAAATACCTAGGTGGTGGTAAAGTGACTGGTATCTCTTTACATTGAATAAATGGATCACCGATAAATCCCTGACGACACGTACAAATCGGTACATGGTTATCAACACGACATTCGGCAAAAATACCGCATGTACCCGGACAAGGATCTATGCATTTGAAATTCACGCAAGCTAGTACAGGAACGCAATCAGTGTTCTTTTCACATTCGCGCCGACAGCCGCGGACCTATAAAAATATTCCATTAGCAAGTTTAAGCACTCAATGTATCCTATAAGTTAACGCAAGATAAGAACTGAACGTATACCTTATCGTACGGATCTCCAGAAAAACTGGGTCGACAAATACATGCGCCAGCGCTACCACTTTCACGACAATCCGCATTTGGGCCACAAGGATTTGGTGCGCAAGGTGTTGGTGCACGTTCAGATGCTAAAAAATATGATATTCTCTTTAGGCAAAGTTTTTAAATTTGAGAAAAGTTTTTGAATAGTACTTGTCAATTATAGAAATCTGCAAAGTAAAATAAAATTACTCAATTTATATTTGCACTTAGCGCAACAATTGTTTAATAACAATGATTTATATAAACAATTATATAAACCTGGTAAGATATATGTCATAAAAGTAATTAGACTAATTATTTTAAAATATAACCTACTTACTAAATATCTATTTTTAACATATATTAATTATAATAAAATAAATCTCGGAACAGTTTAGTTTATATTTTTATTTTCTTTGAAGGTAATACATAAGGTTTTTATACATAATACTACGTATTGTATATTATATAAATGGAGAAAAATTATTCTTACGAGGCGGTGGAGGTAACTGACATCCTTTATCCGCATTTCCTTCATATCCTGGCAAACATGAACACGTAGCTTTATGATTAATCACAGTACATAAAGCATTCGGTCCGCATTTCGCGCTTATGCCCAAACCTTTATCCCACGATTCCGGCACGCATTGATTACGGCAACGTTCCTTAATACATGCGAGATTATTCGGGCATTCGCTGTCCACAGTACATTGAGGTCGACAATTCGGTGCACGACCAACGTAGTTAGGCAAACAGCTACATGCTGGCGTTGTACCGATGACACGACATTGCGAATTTGGACCGCATGGAGATGGATCGCATGGATTGATTGCTTCTTTCGGTGGAAGTGGGGCTTCTGAACGTATAGAGTTATAGAGACGGAGAAAAGAAATTGTCAGAGAAAATATAAAGTACATGCAAAAGTTAAGTTTTAAGAAGTTTCAAGTAAAATGTGAATTTTTAAGGATTTAATTTTTTTATAATAATTTGAAACACTTTTGAGAAACAAAGTACATGCTAGAAAGATCTAAATAGCTAAAAAAAGAATATAAGATAGAGAAGTAACTCTTACGTTCAACAATAATGCAATTAAGAAAAGGATCTCCATTAAATCCAGCTGGGCAACTACAAATCGGGTTATGATTGACAACTTGACATTTAGCTCCCGTACCGCATGTTCCGACACATGGATCGATACATTTCTGATTAGCGCATGCTTTATCTTGACGACATTCCGAACTTACTGAACATTCTGGACGACAATTCGGCGGCGTACCAATGTACTCGAGTTGACAGGAACACACGGCATGACCATTTACTGTACGGCATACGCTGTAGAGACCACAAGGTGATGGTTGGCAAGGATCTTGTGGTAATTCTTCTACGACTAGAAGATTAGCGAGTTGAAAGAAGAGTAAAGAATAAGATACATGCGAGAAGTTTGATGCTTTTATCTTATTTAAATTCAGTGCACGAATTAAACATGTTCAACCAAATAAATGCGTTATAGAATAATACATGCATCAAATATACTACTGACTAAAAACTACAAGACAAAATACAATTGAAAACTTAGAGAAAGAAGTTAGAAGTCCTTACTAGGTTGAATTTCATTGCATGCAGTAGATGGATTCCCAGTAAATCCGGGCAGGCAACTGCACGAAGGAGCATGATTTGTCACACGGCATTCGGCATTTAGACCGCACGTACCCGGACATGGATCACGACATTTCATATTAACGCATGCACGATCACGCGGACAATCCGTACTTAGAACACATTCCGGCCGACAGCCGGCATATGGATCACCTTTGTATTCCGGCAAACACGTGCATGAACCGGCTCCATTGCGTTCCTTACATACGGCATTGGTTCCGCATGGGGATGGATTACAAGGATCAAGAGGAGCTTCAGTCGGTATTGGTGCTACAGAAAAATAGGTGTGAGAAATAAAAAAAAAGAAAAAATAGATAGATATGTTAATAACATAAATACATAGAACTTAAACAAATTAAGTTATATGATAATTCAATTTGAAGGATTGTTCGCCAATGCAAGTATATAATTACAGCTGATGCCAAAAAGCTATAAACCCAAAAAAGATCGTTTAAAATCCGTAATAAACAATGACGATAACAATTCCTAACCAAAATATGTTTATCAATACTTCAACGCTTTCGTAGAGATCTCTCTGCATCAACAGAATTTATAAATGAATTATTTGGCTGCAAACAAGAACAGGGACATAAGAACATAATTCAGATTATGTCCAAAACCAAATGGACAAATTATATAAGTTAGAATAAATTTTGATGCCCCTCACAGATAGTTTGAGGGACAGATAGATCAACTCCATCGGGTAAAAAGTAACAAGCCAAATTTGACAAACTAAAACTACAGGGGATGAAATACTTGAAATGAAATCGGACTGTATATCTCGAATCTACAATATACACAGCTACTATGATGTCATCATAAACTCAGATTTTATGGAGAAAAGACGTTCCTATTTTTTCGGAATCTGCTCTAGTTTGGTTCACAGGCGGTTCAAGGGCTTCTGGAAATACGGGAGCAAGAATATACGGAGTACGACCGAAATGCAAAATGTTCTGTCTTTTAGGCAGGTTTGCTGGTCTTTCAGCCAGATATATGTGGAATTGCGTATAGGAAAATGTAACGCCAGAAACATGTCTGGACTGACGAACGAATGCATCAACGAACTGTGCAGAGTAGCGATGACTAATTCAGTTACACTGATATGGACACCAGGCCGCAGAGGCATTGTAGCCAACGAGAGTACAGATGCACTAGCAAAGAAGGAATCTAGTACACAGTTCATTGGTCCGGAGCTGACTCAGGGAATGCCTGCTAGTTCTATCACAAAAGCAATAGGAAACTGGACCATTCAAAAACACATAGACTGTTGGGCAAAATCAGCAGGAAATCAAGACAGTAAGCGCTTTCTAGAGAAGCTATGTAAGAACAAAAGCTCAAATTTGCTGAAACACAGCAGGAATAAAATCAAAGTGATAACTGGCCTGTTAATACGACACGACCTCTGAAACTTACACATTGAAAATTGGCCTACACATTGCTGAAGTGTAGAAAACTGGCCTACACATTGCTGAAGTAGAGTGTGGGGTGTGGCAGGAGGAAAGCAAGACAGGTCAACATATGTTTTGTGAGTGTGAAGCATTAGCATCCAGAAGGAGAGATCTACCTGAATGGATACAAAGCGCTCTCACCAGGAAATATTGAAATAGGTACAAAACACATATTTTGGACTAGTGTGACTAAAGGATCAAGGAAACTACAATAAGCCGTTTGACTGCAGTATTATAGAGCAGTATTCCGCAGCCAGCCATTGGTGATAATAATAATAATTTCCGAAGATATACAGAGGTCTCTACAAAAGCGCAAATTTTGTTTAAAAATTGCAAATTTTGTTTAAAAATGGTGGTGCAAAAAACGGTATACCACTTTATGAAATGTGTCATTTCTTGTAAACAATCTTTCTTCATTTATTGTCACAGTATAAGCTAAAAACTTTGCAGTTTTAAAAATGCGCTTGCAGGTTTGCTGCAAACAAACTGTGATAGATTTAATTAGAAAATTATAGGAAATGATATTGTCAACTCTGCAACAATTTTGACTAATAGAGTTATTGTCAGATTTGCTTTAAATTAGTGACCAACTTTTTAAAGCTGGAAGTGGAATTAAAAGTCAAGGTAACTCAAATCCGAAGAATAGCTGGCAATATCCAACGTGCAAAACAAAAGTGTTTGGAAAACGGAATAAACATCAACTTGGCAAAAATATACTCAATTGAGAATAAAACGACTGTCTGTACAATGTACTTTAATGAATTGGTGAAAGAACTGAGCTCTCATGACTTCCAGCTACCACGATAACTTAGTCGTGTCTTATTAAATCTCGCCAATGCAAGTGTAAATTTGGACCTGATTGGGCCTATTTCTCTTGATTTGTTAATAAACAAATTACGCGTTTCTGTGACTTAGAAAATGCACAAAATTATTTTCCAAGATCTTAGGATATCACTGACTTCTTCATATCATTACAATATATTACAATAATGAATGTTAGAGTACATAGAATATTATAATATAAAACCTATTAACTACATAAAAATAACAATAGTAAAAATAATATATGATGCCACGTTTTCTAGCATTCAAATTTTATTACAACAATCAATGATTCAATGAACAAAACAAAAAATAAAATATAAATAAAGTAAATAATAACACTGAAAGTAAAAATAATGATACAACTCAACGTCATCAAAATAAAGGGAAACAAACACAAAATAACGGATCATGTTATTATAATATCAGTTTGAAGCTACGGTTAAACATCTAATTTAGAGTACCTTTTTGATTCTCTGAAATGATTCACTATTTAAGCTGAGGGTATTAATCATGTTTAGAGCTCGAGAAATAGGTGTCTAGTTACTACAATTAATAGAGTGATATTAAAATGAAATGTCTATATGAAATGTATTAAAATTCCCCAGAGTTCTTTATGGTACAATCCATATAACTTCATTCAATAATTCAGTGACACGGCTGCACCATTCAGTAACTTCCAAATAAAGCATAGATTTGAAACATTTCTCCTAAGTTTCAGTGTAGGTAAATTTAACTGTGTTTTGATATGCGTATATTAATGACTAGTTAGAATAAAGTTTATTCTACAAGCATCCAATCGCAAAAAATATTTTGGACTCTTAACAAAAGAGTTAAAAAGATTATTAGTCAAACCTAACATAACAATGAAGACAATTTAACATATATTATTTTTCATTAACGGTTTATTAAAATGAAAATTACAGTTTCATTTATAGTTTCCTCTATTCTTTCATTTATTAAAAGTTTAAATAGTATACCGACTTTTGTGCCACCTTATAATATATTTCAGGAACAAATGTCAGTGATGTCTACACTGATGTCACTGATGGCGCCATATCTCAAGAACCGTTTAGAGTACGGCTTTTTTTTTACCTTGGTAAATTTTGTACAATATAAGCATTTTGTTTTCGTGCTTACTTTCGCCATCTAGCGATCGTCCTACGATTCTAAAAATAATTCCCTGGATTTTCCTATAGTCAGTGAAATTTTTTTCGCTAAAGGCGTACTGTTAAGTTTCTTGAGATACGGCTGAAAGCCATTCTTAATGTGACACGCGGTACAAGATAAATAAATGCAATTATTTGTCTATAAAAGAATAGTTATTTGCATGCGTTTGTAAAACAGAAAGAAAGATAAAAGATAATAAACAAAATTATCATGCTACTTCAAAAAGATTGAAATTAGTATATTCTACAATTGGAGTGATAAATAAAAGACTGAAGGAAGAAATCTTACTACGAGGTATAGGTGAACATCCAGAAAATGGATCACCAGTATATCCCGTCACACAATTACAAACTGGTCGATGTGATACTGTCTGACAGATAGCATTTGCGCCACATGAGCCTGGACAAGGATCCGCGCATTGTTCTTTTAAACAAGCTAAATTCGCTGGACATTCAGCATCAATCATACACTCTGGTCTACAGTTAGGTGCACGACCTATATAGTTTGGCGAACAGCTACATGCTGGTGTTGTACCAATTACTCGACATTGTGAATTTGGACCGCACGGCGATGGAACGCAAGGATCACCACTTGGAATTGGTTCTGGACGACCTGATAGTTAAATCATTTTTTAATATATAAAATAATTGTTATTTTATTTCAAACTGTCGAAAAGAAAAATTCGTGGACCTAATCGCCACCCCATCCTTCATAAACTGGAAGTCCTACGTTTTGTTATATCTGGCATAAAACAAAAGTTGAACCTTTTAGTTTCGATTGTTACCTTTTAAGTCGCCTATTAAATTCAATTAGCATAATAGTGTTTAGGGTAAACTAAACAACATTAGTCTAACCAATGAATACCCATGAATCCCCCGGTCCCTACCCATATTTACCAATGGTGCGGACAGCTTTTCTGTCCGCGACCTATAGCTGCTCTAGACTAACATTTTCCCCGCATTTACCTACAGCGCTGAAAAATTCGCTGCCCGGTTTGATATAGCCTACGACCCCTCTTAACTCTCTTTTCGGCTAATTTTACTAATAGTAGTCTATAAAGTAATTTCTAAAATAGTAGTGCCTTGGTCTTATGAATTTGCCCGCTTTGGCGTGGTCTGCTGCTTTGACTTAATTTTTCCCACAACCGCTTTTGAATCACTTTATCTTCGTGTTCGCTTTGCGTAAAATTGAGGTCCCTGGGTATTACACTTGTTCCCCTTGTTTTATTTTTTCAACTTTCATAGGAACCGAGATATTTAATGTAGTACAATAGGAGGTCTGAAGTAAATGGATCGCAAAGTTTACAAAACATAAAACACCCTGTGTATATGTAAGATTGTAATTTTAGAAAAAAATGTTTCAAATAAAATGGAACGAGCTATTGGGTGCCTATATAATAAAGTTTATTCAAGTGTCCTATCTTTTACATTTCCTACAATATATCAAAATATTTTAAATAGAATTAGTAGGGCTACCCAAATATAAGAAAATATACATGGTGTTACTAAAAAGTTTTTAAATATTTTTTTATTGCTCAAAATCAGTTAAGCATGTTCAGTTGCTCATACTGGCAAAATTGAGGTCCCTGAGTCTTAGATACGTCCCCAAGATTCATTTTTCCAACTTTCATCGGAACAGAGATATTTAGGTTTGAACACTTTTTTTTCAAGGTCAAATTACTCCGACGCTATGACATGCGAGTTTTTAAAACTCAGTTAATCCCTTAAATATTAAAGTCTTTCGATACAAGAAATTAAAAAAAAAATTTGCGAAACTTTTCGAGAAAAGTGACCCTAAAATTGCAAAAAAATAACACCGTGTTAAATTGTAATTTTAGAAAAAAATGTTGCAAGTAAAATCGAAGGGCCTTTATAAAGTTTATTCGAATGGCCTATCTTTTATCGCCCCTGAGATATTTCAAAAAGTTTCTTACACTTCAAACGTGGCAACACCGCTTCCTATACAATTTGGCAACATGGGACTTTTTTACTTATTCGACGTATAATTCGAGGTACTATATATATGAAAAATTCCAGCCTACTAGATCGAATAACAAATTTCTGAACAAAAAAATGGCTCCTGTCCCCTGTCCGTCATATTGGAGTTATAAAAAAAAATGAAAAAACCATTCTGCGTATTCATAGTCTACACCTGTCTACCAATTTTCATCCAGGTCCCATAGGGAAAGAGAAACCGGGCACCGAAAAATCGATCTTTCTTTTAATTTTTTTTACAAGAAAACTTTTTTTTAGAAAAAACTATATTAAAATTGTTCCGTATGCCCCTCCCCCCCTTTAAATTGCGTATTAACGAATTGCAGTTATTTCAATACAAGAGACGTACTAAGGTGAAATAGAAAAAATCTCAAAACATGAATCCTATATCTTTCATATATGAGAGATAAGAATAGTTACTCATTATTATATACGAGCATATTACACTCAAAACTAACGAAAGTTAAATACATAAAAAAACAATATTATGTATGATATTGAATATAACTTCCTTCTAACAAACACCTAAATTGTTTCACTTATCTACAGGCAATGTATTTTTTGCACTTTTTTCATCAACATAAAAAATGTCTAAACTACTTAAAAGATCTATATTTACAATTCACATGCAATTTTTGTTTCCAGACCATTGACATAGAATACATTCTCTAAGTAAACTAATTCATTAAACTTAAAGTGGAAATCTAATGCTGCGTGCTCAAAGAAATAATGATATATGAGGATAATACTTACGTTCTTCTTTATTACACCTAATAAATGGATCACCACTAAATTCAGGCGGACAACTACAGATCGGATTATGATTGACGACGTTACATCGAGCATTCTCTCCGCAAGTACCGCTAGCACAAGGATCCTGACATTTCATTGTTACACAAGCTCTATTCATAGGGCATTCGGAACTAACCATACATTCCGGTTTACATCCCGGTGGTGTTCCGATATATTCGGGTTGACATGAACACACAGCATGGCCGTTTATAGTACGACATGCACTATAAGGACCACACGGTGATGGTTTACAAGGATCAATAGGTTCTGCTGGCGGTGCTACATATCGTACAAGAGTTTATTTAGTTTAAGTTAGCATGCAGAAAATAAATATAGTTCAAAAAGTTCTTGATAAAAATGCTCAGAAAGAATTATAGAGTAATAGTACAGGATATTAGGTTAAATCATTAAATCATTAATAGTTGATTAGGTTAAATCATTAATAATCATTTCTCTGTAATGGTTAGAGAAATGATTTTGCTTTAAATTTAATAATAATTTCGAAATTAAATAATAAATAAAATAAAAACTTGTAGTTACGCCACTAATTATATACAGCGTGGGGCAATAGTACATCCGATTCCGACTTGGTGTGTATAATAGTGCACGCCAAAAAGAAGTTGTACCGTTTCTTTAAACTTCTTAATACATACTCTTGAAAAGAAAAATATTAGTTATATTCATTTTCTTTAAATCTTGTAGTATATATTCTCAGGGGCACACATGAATTGCTCCCGGCTATTATCTTAGATCCGCTTCGGGCTGAAGAGGTATGTTACCACAAGAAGAAGTATGTAGTCAGGAGAAATGTAAAGAAATACTTAAGCTGTGTCCAGTTGTTAGAGAAAGCACAAGGGATTGTTAGAGAGAGCACACGGGGCTAGAGAGAGGGAGGGGGGGTGAGAACAGAAAGGTATATCAATGAGTAAAAGTAGGATGGGGCGAGTTTAGTATCCTGTCGAATAGGGCAACACACTCGAGATCTTTCATATATTCGGAAATTTTTCTAAAAGAAATTCAATTACGTTTAGTTTATCGCTCATTAAGTTCTAATTGACGTACGCGATTCTACGCGTAGAGTACGTGATTATTTTATTCGTTCATTTCTGAAAAAATATAGTTGAAATATAAAATACAAATAATAATTATATTAGCTTGATTGAAAACTCGAGCACCTCAAGTTTTTCTGATTTGATTTAAATAAATAATTGTGATTTGACTATGAATTAATTAATTTTTATTTCACCTTGATAAATAAATTCTAACTAATATAACTAATTCGTCAAGTTGAGATAATGCTAGTCGAATATAAGTTGTAATGAAACCTCGTAATAAGATTATTCGTTCGCTATGATTTACTAAATATAACCTTTCATTATGCACTTAATAAATAAGTTGATGTTCGTTCGGAATCATTGAATTTTGTTGTTTTATTTTACTGAAAGGACATTATTTTCTTTTTAATAGATTCCTTTCAGGTCAACCAAAATGAGTTTTACTAATCACTAATCTAATTTTTTATGATCATGTAAGTTTGAAAAGTCGTTTTGTGGTAATTTGATTATTTTATAATTTGTTACATTTTCTGTGTTTTATTTGTTTTTAATTTATTTATTTGATGAGCCGTACGTAGTTTATAACAATGAATAAGAATATCTTGATAATTAATATGAATATCTGTGTCTTAAAAACTTTACCTCACCCAGGACTCGAACCTGGGACCTTCTGATGGCTAGAGCACCTGACCGGAAATCAGAAGGTCCTTGGAGTCCTGGGTCAGGTGAATTTAAGACAGAGATATTCATATTAATTAACAAGCATTCATTATTATACACCGAATGAATGTAACATTCATGAACCCATTTTCATTTAGTTTATAACAGTCGATCCGTTGGTTTTAATCAATTAAGGGTAGCACAAAATTCTTGTGTAATTAAGTGAATAGCGATAATGTGATATTTCTCAACCCCTAATAATACTTTATAAATTTTTGTTACGTCTTAACTTGATTTTTATTACTTTGATTCCGGTTTAGTTGGATGAATTTTAAGTGGGCATAGAATTGATCAACCAGTTAGCATTCATACAAATTACGCTTAAAATTGTCACTACTTTAAATGTGACAAATTAAAGTGCAATTCACGTGTGGCCTGAAGAATATATATTAGAAGGTTCAAAGAAAATGAATATAACAAATATTTTTCTTTTTCAAGAGTATGTATTAAAAAGATTAAAGAAAGTGAATTTATATAACTTCTTTTTGGCGTTACAACAGGTAACAATTTAAAATTTTACAAATGTTATATGCTGCCAAATACGCATCTCTTAAAATATTGTCAAATATACAGGATGTTTCAAAAAAGTGTTACATCTAAAAGTTAACTTTTTTTTAACGGAACACCCTACATATTATAATTTTATTTAAAACTCTCGGCTATCCTCTAACATCTTTAGGTAAAAGTAATCTATTCAGCTGTTCTCAAGTTACTAGTGTTTTTGTAAAAGAAATGTAAATTTAATATTGTGAATTAAAACCTCGCTGCGTACAAACGCTTCGAGATTAAGAAACAAAATTTGTTGCGCCTTTGTTAAAGTCAGGACATGATGCCTGTATAATGTTTTTATTATCAGATATACAGGCTGGTTAGTATAAAGTATCAATTTTATTTCTTAATCTCGAAGCGTTTGGACACAGCGAGGTTTTAATTTTCAATATAAAATTTACAATTTTTTTACAGAAACAATCGTAGCTTGAGAATCGCTGAACAGATTACGTCTATAACACTGCAGATGTTAGAGGATAGCCAAGAGTTTGTTTTAAATTAAATAAAAAAACCTTACTTTATTGAAGCACCACGTATATCTGAAAATATTTTTAACATGGACTTATTTGGCAGCATATAACATTTCCAAAGTTTCAAATTGTTACCTAGTTATCGGAAACGGACGTACTAGTGCCCCATTCTGTATAACATAGTAGAAATAAGCGAATCGAAATAGAAGAAATAATAAGTAAAACTTACGAGGAGGAGGTAAATGACATGCAGAAGTTGGATTCCCAGTATATCCAGGTAGACAATTGCAAGATGGCGCATGATTCGTTACACGACATTCAGCATTCAATCCGCATGTACCCGGACACGGGTCACGGCATTTCATATTAATGCAGGCTCGATCACGTGGACAATCTGTACTTAATACGCATTCCGGTCTACAACCAACGTAAGGATCGCCCCGATATTCGGGCAAACAACTACACGATCCAGCTCCATTGCGTTCTTTACACACAGCATTCGGACCACATGGAGAAGGATTACAAGGCATGCGAGGTTCTTCTACGGGTGGTTTGACTAGATAGAAAATGTAGATTTTGATAGGTCAGATAATAGAAGAGTTAAATACACTTTACTAGATGTATGATTTTAAATATACGTCATTTTATCAGTTTAGTTACAATTTTATTTTATGAAAGACCATCCCTCTTTTTGAACGTGCGTTCCGGAGCAAATTGTATTGGCTAAGTAATATAGAGGTCTATCGATGACAATATCTAGAACACTAAACTTTATTGCATTGTCTATATTTCCGTACGTACTTTTAGATATACTACTAAGCAGGTTGTTCATCTCTATTTTGTTACAAAATTTATACAAAAATTATCCCAAGACATTTCTTATTAACAATAAGATAAAGTCTTTTTGTACAGAAAAAGTTTAGAAGATAAAGTCTATTGTTAAACGATTCTTTAAATTATTATCCAAGAAACTCACTAAGGTCCAGACAAGAGGATTATACTTTTAATGCACCTACTGCGAATAGCAAAGAATGAAGATAACGAGTTAACTTTAATCAGCTAATAAATGTGAAATAACATTTAGGCATGTTTCATATTTTCTAGTAATTTGTCACTGTTTTTAACGTTAATTATTAGAGATTTGATAATAATTAGAGAAATAGTCATATTAATTTCAAATCTCTAATTATTAACATTTCTAGCAGAAGTAATTAATACTCATGAAAAACCACATCTGATTTATTCATCATAGAGGCCTCCTAAAAAGACATGAATATGGAAATCAATATGTAGAAATATAATACCAAACGACACAAGTAACGACACCTGGCGGGTGAAGCGAATTGCTTTGATGTCAAGTTGGTTTAGTTGACGAAATGTGCTTTTTAAAGAATTACATATTGTAGACAAGTTCTACAAGTGTATAACACATATAGGACTTGTCTGTGCTTTGAGATCATCACCCCGCTAGTTTAGTTAGTACATCACCTGACCGGCAAACAGAACGTCCCGGGTTAGATCCTCGGTAATTTTTTCAAAGTAGAGATAGTCATATTAATTTCAAATCTCTAATTATTAACATTACTAGCAGAGGTAATGAAACATCACATCTGATTTATTTTAACGTTCGGATACGTCAAATCGATTTATATTAAACATTCTAAACATTCTATCTCCGGAAAGTAAAATTTGATTTATAAAATGTATCGTATTTCTGAAATCATAACACTAAATAAAATACTTTATCAAATAAATGAAAAACAATTGTGTGAAATTTCTCGGACTTCACTTTGAAGACTATTAGAATGTTTAGGACTTCGATACAAAATAGTGAATGAAAGGAAACATTTATGCGGGTTAATGTGAATTTCTTCGAAATTAGGTGAAGAACCTGAAAAGTGAAACTCCTTTTCAGATTATCACGATTCAATGAACCACGAAATTTTTGAAAAATGGTTTGAAAACTTGATTCTAAATTTAACAGAGGAGTCTATCATTATTGTGACTAAAGCTTCTTATCCCTCGCGACTTCTTGAAAAACAGTCTACGCCTTAATGGAAACAAAAAGAATAAAAACATTGATATAAAAAAACATTGATTTTGATAACGACTTAAAACCTACTTTGCTCCAAATTGCTTTTCAGCATAAAACGGCGTAGACAAAATAATGCACAGTTATGGACTCAGTGTTTTAAGGTTGCCACCAATCATTTTCAATATAATCCAATTGAAATGATATGGGAAATCTGTAAAACAAAATTTTACAAGGAAATTCTCTCAACTTCTGGAAACCATGAAGAATCAATATCACAGACAACCGTTACAATCTCATAATCTCAATCTCCGTTACAATCTCATAAGTTGATAAGTTGATAAGCATTGAACGTGTTAGAATACAGAAATAAGCTTCTATCGCCAAAATGACAATTTATGGCAGATATTATCTTCTAAGGTTAGTTGTCAAGGCCTGATAGTAACAACCCAAAAATATTGTTTGAATATTACGCCACACCCAAATGTTGCTATACTGATGGTATGGAGTATAGTGTTATGAATGCATTTACAAAATCTGATCTTTAGCCCTTTTTTTCAAATCTTACTATGTGTTTGCAAATACCTAAGGATTTGCTGTACCTTTATTTAATTATTAATATTGAAAAAAAAACATCATCTTACTATTATTACCAGCTTAACAATTCTATACGAAAATTTACTATATTTGATTGAGCATCACAAACAATCTTGCCTATTTTTGTTCAACGTAAAAATAAGATTACGTTATGTATAGATATATAAAATCATACATCATAGTAAAATAAAAGATCAGAAAAAGTGAGAAAGATTTACTCGGTACAAGACTGCATCCAGCAAATGGATCACCACTATATCCCTCCACACAATTACAAACTGGTCGATGTGCTATCGTTTGACAGATGGCATTAGCACCACATGATCCTGGACATGGATCTACACATCGTTCTTTGAGACAGGCTAAATTAGCAGGACATTCGGCATCTATAGTGCATTCGGGCCTACAATTAGGCGCACGGCCAACATAATTCGGAAGACAACTACAAGCAGGTGTGCCGGAACCGACTATACGACATTGCGAATTGGAACCGCAAGGTGATGGCACACAAGGATCGCCGTTGGGTTCCTCACTTATTACAGGTCGTTCTAGAAGAACCAGATTCCGTTTTACAGTTATGGATTTAAAGAATTTCAAATCTATTTGGTTTATGCCATTTAACAGTACAGCAAATATTGAAATATTATTGAAAAAATATTTTAAAATAAATTTAGTAAATAGTTGAATTCACGAAAAGATATGAGTTGTGCTAAAAATGAATATCTCTTGTTAATATTAAAACTTTCTATACTGTTTTCAAACAAAAACCAAGCGAAATATTGTAGTAGTCATTTACTTTCTTCAATCAGACAACGAATAAATGGATCACCATTAAATCCAGGCGGACAGCTACATATTGGATTATGATTGACCACATTACAGCGAGCGTTCTCACCACAAATACTATTCGTGCACGGATCTTGACATTTCATTTTAACACAAGCCCTGTCCATGGGACATTCGGAACTAACAAGACATTCTGGTCTACATGCCGGAGGTGCACCAATGTATTCCACCTGACAGGAACAAACCGCATGATCGCTTACTACACGACATACACTGTACAGACCACAGGGTGATGGTTGACAAGGATCGCGTTTGGGTTCTTCAACTATAAGATAAAAGAGAAATAGATAGAAAAGTTAAGCATAATAAACTAATAGATACAAATAGTTGAATTGAAATTTAGTTTAAAAAATATAAATAAGCATCTTGAGGAAGAAAATTAACAAAAAGTTTTAATACTTAATAAAATAAGTTTTTTTCACTTAGCTACATACTAGCTTGAATAATATGACATCCAGACATAGGATTTCCAGTGAATCCGGACAAACAATTGCACGACGGTGCATGATTCGTCACACGACACTCGGCATTTAATCCGCATATGCCCGGACATGGGTCACGACATTTCATATTAACGCAGGCACGGTCACGTGGACAATCCGCGCTAAGTACGCATTCCGGTCGACAGCCAGCATATGGATCGCCGGTGTACTCGGGCAAACAAGTACACGATCCGGCACCATTTTGTTCCTTGCATACGGAGTTAGGACCGCATGGAGATGGGTTACAAGGCATGCGACGTTCTTCAATAGGTGGTTTAGCTAGAAGGAAAGTTTAGGAAAGAAATAGTATATGAAGAAGATAGAGTACATGCTTAAGTAAATACTTTAAGAAATATAAGAGTTTGTTTAAAAAATTCAAATAACTTTTAGTAAAACCATATTGATCAACTTTATATTTAAAATAAATTTATTTGTCTCTGACTGAAAATGAAAATTTTACCAACTAAACATAATAATTGTTTTGTATTTATTTTTATTAGCAATTTTCTTTTTAAGTATTTTTCAGAGTGGTATTGAAATATGTTTAATTAAATAAAAAATATATCGTTCTAATTAAAGTATAATTTGTTTACATATTGTTATATATTGTTTATTTATATATTTAATAATTTTTTGCAATTGAATTCAAATAAATCGGTAATCGGTTTAAAAGGGTAAAAGGACAGAGAGCCAAAATGTCAAAAGGCTAGAAAATCTCAATAGAGTCAAAGGCCAATGGCCATAAACAAAAAAGATCAAAAGAGTAGAAGGCCAAAAAGACAGAATGCTAAAAAATATCACGAATGTTTAAAACCTAAAAGATCAAAAGGGTATAAGACAAGAAAGTTAGAACGCTAAAAGACTAGAAAGTGTTAAAAGGGTCAAAGGCCAGAAGAACCAAAATCAAAAAGGTAGAAGGTCAGAAAGCCAATTCGCAAAATAGCTAGAAAATGTCAAAAGGCTCAAAGACAAAGCCAAAACCGAAAACAATCAAAAGAGTACAAGGCCAAAAAGTCAAAAAGCTAGAAAATGTCAAAAGGGTCAAACACCAGAAAGTCAAAGCCAAAAAGATCAAAAGGGTGGAAAATCAAAAGCCAGAAAATGTCTAAATTAAGTAAATGTTAAAAACATCCACAATTAAAGTTCGGAGTAATTTGATCTTGAAAAATGAAGTAGGTATGTACATAATTCAGTTCTTATGAAAATTGGAAAAATAAAACTTGAGGAACATTTATAAGACAAACAAACCTCAATTTTGTCAATACGAATAGTTGAATCTGTTAATTCAACGTAAGGTAATAAAAAAAATTAAAAACTTTTTAGTAACACCCTGTAGTCCTTATGATATATTTTGATAGTCCTTATGATTTTCTTTAAAATAATACCTAACATGACAACTTCAACTTGAATGATTCCAAAGATATAGCCCCCATAATGCTTTAGGAATTCTCTATTGGTTACCATGGCCAAGGTAATTAAACATAATTATAAAAAGAGTAGTAGGTGTAAGCTGGAATTTAGTAATCTGGTTAACCACGTTTAAACCGCCATTTTATTCAAAATTGAAATACTGAAAAGTTAATTAGAAATATTCAGGTGTAGTATATGTGTGATGAGTTTTAACCCCTCCCTAAGTTATAATTTAGACCCGCTACTGGTAACAACGCTTATTACATTGCAAGAAAGATCTCAAAGATCTCTTAAAGATCTCATAAATTTATTTTCATCTCAAAATTTTCTTCTATGTGCTATTGTTTATGAATTTCGTGTATATATATGTATATTGAATATCGGTTCTCATGGCGACAAAAAAGAAATTTTAACTTATTAAGGACTATAACTTTGGAAACATTAGAGCTGGACACCTCATCTTTGGTATCATTTAAAATAGAATTACAAGGGCTATCAACATATATAAAAATATACAGGGTGTTACTTACAAGTTAAAAATACCATGTATATGTCAAATTGTGCTTTTTGGAAAAACTATTTCAAATGAAATCGAAAGAGGCATGAGGTACTCGATACAATAAACTTTATTCGTGAATCCTATCTTATATTCTTTTATTTTCCTTTAGCTGGAACTAGCATCCATGCTAGTTAAATCCATGCTAGTGGTTGCTAGTTAAAGGAACTGGAACTAGAATCCAAAGAAGTGGGGCTGAATATCAACATCAGGAAGACAAAGTTGATGATAAATCTAGTCACCAGTGGATATCTAAAAGTAAACGGCTTGAATGTTGAGCAAGTATGGTCCTATAATTACCTGGGCCACGAAATTCGATTGTGGAGAGACAATCAAACTTGTGAAATCGGCAGAAGAATAGGTCTCACCTGGGCAGCCTTTGGAAAACTGAGCTACATC
>WYDF02307084.1:13968-43231 GCA_009867245.2 Adranes taylori | reverse complement strand
GGAGGGTGCTAAGAATCCCCGGATCAAAACGGCATAACGTAGCAGGGGACGCCCACCAACAAGATGGTCCGACGACAACAAGAGGATTGAAACAAATTGGATGAACGCGGCTCAAGACCGTCGTAAATGGACAAGTTTACGGGAGGCCTATGTCCAGCAGTGGACGCAGTTGGCTGTGTGATGATGATGACTTAAAAGTATCATTAGTGTATTATTGTTATTTTTATGTATCCTGAGGACATAAATAAATTTCCAGTATTTGGAAACCTATATTACTATCTTTAGGAATCGAAAAAAAACGGGGTATCTAATTTATTATTTTTTCAGAATGATAAGTCAACTACCAATCCGGGATCAAATCTCAATTCAACGAATTCATACCCCGATTTACCAGAATTACCTTCAGTACCCAATGATAATGTATCCAGGAGTGATGATATCGATTTCGATGATCTTACTAAACGCTTCGAGCAGCTCAAAAAGCGACATTAGATAAATTCTACTTATTTCTTCCACATAAAATTATATTTTATAAATTACATATATTTAATAGTATTAAAGTAAATGTTTTACTACGTCACTAATTATATACTTATTTATAAAATTTTAACATATTTAATTTTTAAGAATACAATATAATTTCATTATTATATTAAAACTAAAAATACTGTTAAGATATTAAAAATGTATCATATTATTTTACATAGCCATGTAAATGAAAATATATAATTTTTTTATCGTATTTGATTTACATTCTACATCTACAGTATCTATTTATAAGGTTAAAATTGTTAATAACCAAAGCTACACATTGTAATGTTTTTATTAATCCGTGTACCGGTTTCGAATCTTAAGGTATATGGTATAGATTCTTCGTGAGCACAAAATGCTAAATATATATTACAGTTAATTTCCTATTTTACTTAATTTATTGAAGCTTATAAGTTTTTCGGTTGGTTTTCATTGTAGTTAACCCAGAATAAAATAAAAATGAACTTAAGAAGCAAAAAAAAAAGAACTGATCACTTAGCCATTGGGCCAAAATCAAATGCCATTGCTTGGTTATTATGGTAATGATTTTTCCAGGAAATTAATTGAAAATGCAAAATATATTTATTTAAAATTTTATTTATAAAATATTAGAAAAATGTTTTAATAAGATAATAATACATTCATTTGCATATATTAACTATAACAATCACAGCTAATTAAATATTCGCGTATTCTCACAATAAAGTTTCTCATTAAAATGTACCAAAAATAATGATTTAAATATTTTAACAGACTTTTAAGTTTCTTTTATATAAAAGTATAGTATTGCTAATAAAATAAAATATTTTCAATGTATTTGTTGAAAGCAAAATTTGCTCAAACTTATTTGTTTTTCAATAAATACTAAATGAATTTCAGTCATTGACAGCTAACTGTTAATTTAGAATGTAAAGCATTCTCGGCAAAATAAAAACGTTATTAATATCAATAGAATTTGACATAATTCTACAATATATTAAGTTAATATTGCTAAAGTATTGCTGACAGAGGAAAGGCCTGGAGTACGATAAGAAAGTAAAGAGGCAAGAGTACTAAAGGAAATAAAATGGGAAGAGTACTTGGCCGTCAAGAGAAAATGGGTGGGAGGAGCGGAGAACAGCGAAATAAAGGAGAGAAGAGGAAGAAAGAAATAATGAGATGATTGACGATAATGGGACACGGAAATTTTTAATAACAAAGATAGAAATAGTTTAATGGGAAAAGAAATATTGAACAGAATTGGAACTTGGGCTGGTAATGAGTGTGAAATAGGGATGTGGGGAGTGAAGAAGAGGGTAATGATGGTGGAAGAATTAGAAGTAATAGAATGATTAAAGAAGGGAAAAGCAGCAGGACTAGAGAGAATACCGGTGGGTGTATGGAGAAGTTTGAATAAAAGTGGATTATTTGCGTCAGCACGGGGAATAAATTCAAGATAGAAAGGAAGGATGCTAGACGGAAGGGAAGGAGGGAGAATTTGTACCGGTGTTTATGAATCGGACAGAACGAATGTTTTGAGCTGTAGGGATATAACAATAATGAATAGAATATATAGTCTGCAAGATTTACGAACAGGAGGCTAGAGAAAGAAATGGAGAAAAAGGGTGCAAACGGGATTTTGAAAAGTTAGGAGGATAACCGATAAAAACTAGAGGAGAGAATGCTTCGGAATGGTTCAATGTAGATACGGATGTTCACTGAGCGGTAGTGTATTTAATTTGTGTATGTCGGATCTGTAAGGAGTTTTTAAAAATAGTAGGATGGTGGTGTGATTCTAGGGAAAGAAAAGATTTGGTGATTGTGATACGCGGATAACATCGTGTGCATGACGAAGGATAGAAATTTAAGGAATGAAATATTAGAGAAAGCGATTAAAAAGAGAGGATTGAGAATAAATGATCTGAAAAAGACAAAAATGATGGTATGTAGAAAGTAGTGAAATAAGTTTTAAAAAAGTGTATGAATATTGTAAAACTTTATAAGAAGTCACTTTATCTGTGAGTTTTTTCAAAGCACTATCGAAGAAACTTATTTCTGCAACGTTTCCGAAAACATTGCAAGAAATTCCAAATTTAGACCAGAGAACGTAGCACACTATTGGAAATATTGAAATGCTATAAACGTCGTTGTGTGCATGTTTTAATAAGTTATGCATGTGCAAATTATCAGCCGTTTATCTTGAATTTTGAGGAAAATTTAAAACATTGACATCAATAGGGCTCAAATTTAATTGAAATCGGCTCAGTAGGACGAATTATTCGCATTAGACATTTGTTCGCTATTTGCCCCTCTTTCAGTTATGTATCAATAGATTGGAGTAATGGAATAGAAGACATATTAAGGTGAAATAAAAATAAACTGTCATATACTTAGATGTACTACGTAGATGATATAATTAATAAAAATAAGCTTTCATATACTTGGATGTACTACGCACATAATATAACTAATAAAATCATGATCGCTCCATCAGTTTGAAACATCTAGGAGTCTAAAAATGATCGAAAATATTACAAACTAACTATAATAATAATAGAATAATTATAAAAGGTTAGGTAATAAAATTAGTAATGCCATAATTCATCTAAGTAGTAGGGAATTGTTTCTACGAACCAACCTTTAACTCCAGATATTATTTTAACTCATTTTAATACAAAACGATGTTATTTCTGGGATCTATAATAAATAATTGTGCTGAAAAATATAGCAAGTGATAGATTATTTCTGCCCCGAAAAAGAGACAATAAGGATTAGTTCTGTTTTCCGGAAATAGATGGGTGCATTGGCAGTTATTTTCTCGAAACTTTGTTAGACTTTTGTGGCTTTTTACGGTTTAGGTTTAGCTTTATGTATTATAAGTATGTACCGGGTGGCCCACCAAGAAATATTCTGTCAAGCCTCCGGTGCTGCGCAAAACACGAGATTAGAGCTCTTGCCGCAACCCTTCTTCTCGTCGCATCGCACTGACGAGAACGGAACTATACCAGTCGACACATTGCTTCTTTTCAGGACAGGAAATGATCTGTCAGTCGCTGTCTGATTTTTCTTTTACCGGAAAAGAATTGCCCTCCGCCACCTTGGATTTTAACAAAAACTACTTATTCTTATTATACCAGAAATGACTTCGTTTTGTTTTGGAACAAGTTAGGGTTAAGATCTCGGCAGAGTTTGAAAGGTGATCCGTAGGAATAGTTCCTCATTGACAATAAATGTATAAAAAAACAGTTTAAATTTATAATGTAGTTGATGTGACAGTACTAATACCATGCACTAAAATAGTAGGTGGGAGATCACGCGTAAGTATATCCAATGTTGTCAAATACTGTCTGGAAGTATCAGACTGTAGTTGGACGTTCGTCGGCTTTGGAAGATATATAAAAGTGACGGCAGTTTCAAGAGATAGCGTTGTTACTAGAGTGTTGCACCTAAAATAAAAATACGTATAAGGAAAACTGATTAAATGGATTGTGTATATAGGAAATTGGGTGCTAAATCATGATTTTAATTGCACTTAATTTTGTATTTATTTTATTCATCTATTTTATATGTTTTACGCTAAGAGATTATTAATACTAAATAAAGAAGTCTTCCATCAGAATCCTTCAGTCTTTCTTCAAAATCAAAATCCTTATAGTTCTAATAAATTTAGTATTATTAAGAGAAAGAACCTTAAGGAGTTGAAAAACTTAAAGGTAGGTATGTAGATTTTCTTGAATCAAAGTTTCATAGGCCTTAATGAAGTTAAGTGTTAATAAAGTCCTTTCGGACACAACGTCTACATTATATTGTCACACCAGGTATATAGGGCGACGGTTTTAAATTAACATTATGTTATAATATTTGGCTAAATTAATTGCGTATCTTTTGTTAGGAAATTTTCAATAGTAACATAAACATTTTGGCAATAACTTTCTTTAAAATTAACACATTTTAAAAGGTAGATTTTGTTTTTTCAATTTGAGTGGAACGTGAAATAAACAATAATAACTCAGCAATGGCATGTATCGAGCCTTTAAATTATCAAAACAATTAGAGCAAACAAACATGTTTGTTTGTTTGCAAAGAAATAAAATTATTTATGTAAGAACTGTAGGTAATAAATGCAAGTAAATTTAGAAACACTGATTTAAGTAAAATTATGAGAGACATATAAGAAATATTACAAAAACAATAAGGGAGAGAAAAAAAGACTGTCGGGCCGCTTAGTCAGGCAGGCTAAATCAAAACAAGAATGATTTTCAAAAAAAAGGAATCTGTTATGGCATTTATAAAATGGTTCAAGTAATGCAATGGCTAAATTTAAGTAAGCAAAATGTAAGTTTAATTTTTATTTAATAAACTTTGTTACTTTTATTGAATTCTGTTTTGATCTCATGGTTTCATTTAATTCAATTTATTTTCAACCCTTAAAATATTTATTAATGTAACAAATAGTCAAAAATAGCTCTCGCAGCTTAAGTGAGTAGCTCCCATCTACAGAGTTTATCCTAAAATTAGCCTATCGTTTTTGTCTTTCCAATTCGTTATTAATAGCTACATTCCAATTATCATTCCGCACTTTATTTTCAAATTTTTCCTCCAAAATAACGAAAAGGCCTCCCTCCCGTTCGTTACAATATTTAGACCTAATCTTAGGAAGCTGTAATATATGGCAAATCGTATTACGATTTAATGCACAAAGGTTTTATGTATCGTTGAAATTAAATATCAAGCATAATATCTTCAAAATTAAATATCATAATAAAATTAAATAATATCTTCAAAATTCAAAAAGTACGTTGTTTTTGAATGAAAAAGAATTTTATTTAAATAAAAGTTTATTAGGTGTACAAAAATTTGGAATATAAAAATATATTGAATTTAATTTAGAATGTAAAGTACTCTTTGAATTTCAAAGATACTTAATTTCAACGATACATAAGATCTGTGAATTAAATCAACGGCTTGCCATATTCACGTATCATTTTAACCTCATAATAAAGTAATTTTATTGAAAACAAATTATTTGAGCGACATTTTAAGTTCTTAAAATATTTGACAGATCTATTTAATTTTCATATAAATATTTTTGTAAATATTCTTTTTTCAAATTTATAAATAGTTTTATCAAAATAAATTGCAACATACTATACTATTTCTTTATTTTAAATAGCAAATCAGTTTTAAAGACTGGTGACAAATTTTGTAGAAAGAAATATCCATGTAGCTAATTTTTATTAAAATGGATCTGCGGTCTAAAGAGTAAGTTATTTCAATATTAGAAACAATATACGGTGAATATATTTTTATGTAAATACATATTGTATTCAAGACAAATTACTTTTATTTTAACATTTTTTTGTCACTATATTTTTAAAAACTATTATTTCAGTCAGATTAATTTTTCTGCAAATCTTTTTCGTGTTTTTATTTGTAGGACACGTTTTTAGAGCATCTTTATTTTTTAATTTTCGAATGCAGTTTAATTTCTAAAAGAGTAGCAATTCTAAGGATACAATCATTTCTAACGACAGTTGTGCTGCCAACGATACTTGATATCATTGTAATTTCTTCCTAATCTTCTTTGTTAAGTTTTGCGTTACTGTGTATTAGTACAAGAGTTACTATAAACTATTAAGAGAAGACATTCCACCAAAAATAAATTGCGCAGTAATTATACTCGTAAGGCTTCTTTTCAGTCTTCATATACAATAAAACGGCTTCAATACTAGGCAGAACACCACCTTTTGCGATAATAACTTTGTTGGCAGTGTAAAGTTATGTTGGACATTGCAAATTGTATAATACTTTACAAAGGGTGCATTAACACAAAAAAGGGCACGACGTTTATTTATTTACAATGTTTACCTTAAAATTCTGATGAATAAGATGACAACTCTACATTTCTCTTTATTCTTTTTATCGCTTTTCTTCGACTAATGCTAGGTCATAATCGTTTAGTATAAATTAATTTTAATTAATTAGTTTACTATTATCGTTGTCTATTATTACGTCTACATCCGGTGTCTTCTTTTAATAAACCATCTCTCATCAATATCTCTTATTTTAATACACCATTCGTAACGTCATAAAAGAATAGCAGAACTTGCCAAAAAATAGCACAAGAAATTACAATATCAAATGTCATTTGAAATACCACTGTTTTTAGAAATGCTTGTATCCTTAGTACCGGCTTAGTATTGGTACTGACTTAGAAAGTAAACTGTATTCGAAATTCAACATGTTTTTAGAATTAAAAATGTTCTACAAACAGACTGCTTCAAAAAAGCGAGGGTGGTTTGACATAAATCTAGCCTTCGATAGATGGCGTTGCGTGACAACGAACGCATATTCATATTGACACTGCCATGCAACAATGACGTCTGTCAAAATTTGGGTGTTTACAGCCGTCGCAAGAAAGCAACTTTCTGTTTTGTGAAAAATGGAAAAAGTCGAATATCGTTCAGTGATTAGGTTCCTTCACAATAAATGGAGAAACAATGCAGAAATCAAAGCCGAACTGGACACTGTTTATGGCGGGTCTGCATCGTCGCTAGCAACATTTAAATTTCGGAAAGCTGAATTTGTTCGTGGTCCTACGAGTGTTTTTGATGATGACCAGCCACAGCCCTCAAATATCGTCACTATACCAGAAATCGCCAACAAAATTCATTATATGAACAAAATTCAAACATATCAACTGAACGTGTACGATGGTGTATTCACAAACATTTGTATACCAAAAACGCACACGTGTGACGGTTATGAAGCTTTTGACGAAGATAAAATGTGATCCGATTTTTTTTCGTCGATACGTCACTGTTGATGAAACGTAGGTCCATTACTACACACCAGAGATGAAGGAACAGTCAAAACACTGGAGAAAAAGCGGCCAAGGGTCACAGAAGAAGGTAAAAACAACCCGATCGGCCTGTAAGGTGATGCGACTGTTTTTTGGGATGCACAAGACATTAGTTCACATCATTGATTACTTGGTAAAGCGTAAAACCATAACTGGCGGTTATTACGCAGCATTATTGGACCGTTTTGATGCTAAATTAAAGAAAAAAAAAAACGCCCTGGTTTGGCTCACAAAAAAGTTTCTTGAAAAGCTCGAGCAAAATTACTTAACAGTGGACTATGTTGAAAGATAAGTGACAAAAAACAAAATTTGTCCGTTTCCTTACTTTGACTACATTTCCGTCAAACCACCCTCGTAGAAGCACTGAAATGAATTGCCACAAAATTAATTTGTCTTTGAACACTCCTCAATAATGTATAAAAAAAATAAAAATAATGTGCCTTGAAACATAAAATAGATGTAAAAAAAATTATTTGATGTACCATAAAATTGTATTAAAATAACACATGTTTAATGTTTACCAGCCGATATATCTTTCCGAATCGTCGTTTGATATGTTATGATTCCTCATTTGCAAGATTTCTGGCCATTCACTGATTACATGAACGACCGCCTTAATGCGCAATTGACTCAATAATTTTTTAATCCTATCGATATAATTTTGTTGATGTGAACTCGTAGAATCATCCTCATAATAACAAATGCAAATCCTAAAAATAATTTACTGTAAACATTCTAAATATATGGGTTAACCTTTTTACAAAAGTAATGAGAGATCGCTCACTACGTTCAAATAGTATATTCAAGGTGGAGACAAATGACGAACAGTAGATACAATAGGAAGTATAAGATATAAGTAATGCAGAAGGGTTGCAACAACATCTGATGGTTAAAGGGAATATAGACAGAAAACCAATGATAGCGCGTTTCAAATAAGGTAGTGAGGAAAGGAGTAAGAGATTATGGATGACTAAAAATGACAGTATGTAAGATATATGGGAGGAATGAAGAAAACTGGGAGCACTGGGTTAAGGAATGTTTGAGGATTGAATGAACAGAAGAAGAAAGGGAGCTGGCTGGAGTGTTTAGGAGGACAAATCAATGGGATTAGAATAATGGAAGGAGTAAATATAAAATATTGGAATATTGTTTGTTCTATTATTATTATTATGAATTTTTATTTTGTATTATGCCTATATAGGTATATACATATATAACAAACCATGAAACTAGTCTCAACTAGTACTAAAAGCAACGAAAATTTCAAAAAAAACCAGAGATGCAGAAACTAAGTAGTATACGATTTGACGTGGAATGTCCCAACCATTTTGTATTGGTATTTTGTATTTACCGAAGACTGAGATCCTTCCATAATGGTACCATATTGACTATACAAGCTAACTGCATCATAAATAATGAACTTGTATCAAAGGCATCTCTATTGTTTGGCTGTAGTAAATTTATTGGCCACACATCAATAAAACGTTTTTCTTTTATTCTAAAAATAATAATCAGCGATAATTTAACATCAAAATCAATTTACTCTAAAATACGTTTAAAACAAAAAAATCTTTTAATCCCGTTTTGCACTCGAGTCTCGTCGTATAGTCGTCAAAGCGTTTTACAAGTGTCTCCTATGTCGCCGTATAATCGACACAATGCTGAAAGTCGCACACAAAGTACTTAAATAATATAGTAAGTACTATATTAATAATAATAAAAATTATTTAAATTATATATTAGTTA
Source organism: Adranes taylori (assembly GCA_009867245.2). Lineage (NCBI taxonomy): Eukaryota > Metazoa > Arthropoda > Insecta > Coleoptera > Staphylinidae > Adranes > Adranes taylori. The sequence continues at coordinate 34,113 of WYDF02307084.1, read as the reverse complement.
TTTATATATTAGCGCAAAAATTTGAAATGATGTATAATAGTTGTAGACAGCTCCTCGAGCGATCAGGAGAAGGATTATTGTGTTTATGACAAAATATAGTATGTAGTTATTATTGTCCTCTTTATTTTAAATCATCTACCTTTTAAAGAAAAGTCAAGCCCACAAGTCCTACTAATCATGATAAATATGTATTAACTTGATTCCATGTTCCCAGACACATCCTTTACTTTTCTGTAAATTAATTATTACAGAATTCGTAATTTTACTCTCTTCTCTTTCTAAATACAATTTTATCTTGATCCTCCATGAATAAACTCCTTTCTGCGTGTGTCACGGATTTATTTCCTCTGTCCTCTAATTTGAAGTTCAAATTTTGCATAATTAGGGACCAACTCAAAATTCGTGGTCTTTCTTCTGTTGTGTTTCCTGTTTCTTTCAAGCTATTACAGTCGGTATATAGGGTGGAGCAATAGTACATCCGTTTCAATAACTCGGTGTGTATAATAATGAAATTTTGTGGATGTTATATGCTGTTAAATGCGCACCTTTCAAAAATATTTTCAGATGCACAAGCTGTTCCAAAAAAGAGTCACATCAAAATGTTCACTTTTTTTAATGGATGTTATCAGCTGAGAGCCTCCAACAGAGAGAAAAACAAATAAAACAATGAAATAAACAATCATTAGCTAATTAATTAATTAGAAACCAGCCAAACAAATAAATCAAGAATTGATAATAAATAAAAATAATAGAAAATTTATGCGGTATATAACCCCAGATAATTTTTTGCGAGAACATCGAAACCATGTACGTAGAAGTGATAGGCAGAAACAACCGGTACAGGGCACACAGGGCTATTACTCCGGTGGTCCTATTTTTGTTGTTTTGCTTGGAGAGAAGACATTAGTGTCTAGGAATTTAAAGCAATTTATGATTTCCGTACACGTGCATTCATTTAGGACATCGTGCTTTTCAATTTTTTTTGCTCACACAAACGGAGAACGAAACAAAATTGTACATGCATGTTTATACTGTGGAGAGAGATTCTTTTATATTTTCATAACGTTGTCTTTTTATGGCTTTTTAGCTTCAACGAACAACTCTTAATGGGTTTATAAACTTTGCGTTAAATGAAAAAATCTTAATAGTGGCTTAACGAATTTCTAACCGAATTTTCCTGTTTACTTGAAAGGAGCGTTGCGACTCCATATAAAATTGCTACTACTATTTCATGGCAGGCCGCTGGCTTGCACGTTTAATCTGATTGGAAAACATCTTATGATATCATAGAATTTTGCCGGGGATGCAATGCAATATTGTTCTTTAAGATATTGTATTGAAATTTCTTCCAAACCACGTCCAAGTGCCATCGTCTATGACGAGAAGTGCCGCCGTCGAGCCGAGCACCTCAAGCTGCTACTTCTCAGCTAATTTCATATATTAGACGCATTTTGGGTCTTGCTCTGATAGTTTATGAGTGAGGTCTCACACATTTCTATCAGCAACAATTCTCCATTTAGTGACCAACTTATTCTTACAGAGTAAGCTGCATTCGCACTCTTGAATCTGTTTGGCTCCTAAGTAAGCGTCACCAACAAATCGTTTATTTATTTTTGTTATTTAAAATTAAATTAAATTCAACACGTCACTAGGGAAATTTTATACACAAAATACATTATTTAATCTTTCGAATCCTCTTATTTTCGCTTGTCTGCTCTTTTTTCGTGTCCACATATTTTCTAACTTCTCCCACACTCACTAACCGTGTCTTCAAACCTCCTGGACAAACCTCCGACGTCAAAGGGAGAATGGGTCAACCTCCGACGCTTGAATGGGTCAACCATCAAGCGTTTGTGAAGAGTCAATCTTATCACAAATTAATCTCATCACGAGTCAATGTAACCAACGGGTCGATATCACCAAGGCGAACAACCAATGTAGCTCCAACAACCAGATCATCTCCATTCAATCGCGCCTACGCACTCCCTCCGTTTCATTCGACGACGTAATTTAAACTTCTCCAATTCACACAGACTGGCTGGATGCTCCCTTCATCATTAACTTTCAGAAGATAATATATATCAAATATCATGTTCATGCTTAGTTCACTAAAAATTTATCTTTGCTTTTTTAATGGAGAGAAGACGTTCATGGAAAGAAGACATTCTAACTATTTTGCATTTTAATTAGATTCAACCAAATACGTCAGTTAACTAGCGCGAGTAAAGCCATTCCATTTATTATAAATACAAAGACAATAAAAGCCATGTTTAGGTAAACACAAAAGTTTTGTTTTATTGGGATACCAATTTACCATATATTTAGCTTAATATTATAATGGGGCGAATTAGAAAAATCAGCCCAACTGTACAAAGTATAAATAAATTGAGTTTCTTGCACGAGCATCAGACATAGAGAAATAACCTATTACATATTTTTGTAACCCAACGTGATGGATCCTATTACATGGAACCCTATATATTTTATTTTATTAAAAACTCTTGAGTATCCTCTAACATCTGTAGGATTATAAAAATAAACTTATTTGACTTGGATAGAATTAGCTCTTCGAGTAATAAAAGCCATATCCTACAATTAATTATATTATTCTGGGTCCCTGTACAAGTAAATAGAGGCAAAATTTGTCTATTTTTTAAATCGGCCTACTAAATGTTCATATTAAAGTTCAATATATTCCCCCAAAAAAATATTTGGATATTAATCGCATAGAAAAATAATTTATGTTTGGTTGAAAAACTTCATAAATTTCAATACGAGTGCAAAGGGATATGCATAAAAAAGAAAATCACCTAGCCGGTTCCTTGTTAAGTTTATGAAAATTTCTACATAAACAAAGATTTTTCTTTAATCTCAATACATCTGCCATCATTTGAACATATTCCAAATGCTGTATACCACTTTCGTCGCTAATAGGAAAAATCTCTTCGGAGAAATCTTGACTTTGGTAAGATGATTCACAACTAAAATACAGTAACATAGTTTTTATAAAATTAGAAAAACTAACTTTGTAGAATTAATTACCTGTTAAGAAAATCCAATGGTTGATTTGTATCTAAGAAACCAAGTACAACTGTATTAGGTTTCATTGCGCCCATACCTGATAATCTCATGAGATGTAGCATGCCCTCGCGCACAGTTGGGGCTACTGTTAATTCGACGAATGCTTTAACTTTCAAATGATCAATCAGTCTGAAAGATATAAATTATGCCAAGACTGAAATTTATTTAAATATGCCTCATATGAATTCTGTTACACGGAAATTTTGTATAACAAAACTTGTTATTATAAATTCAATTGAATCAAAATGTCTTCCGCGAAATGTCAATTTTAGTTTTGGAAATGAACATAAATCGGGCGGAATCATATCAGGTAAAAATAAGTGAGGTGAGTCCGGAGGAAAATGAACATGGAGACTGATAGAATAAAAAAAAAAGTCAAAACTGATAATTTGCTAGTTAAGCATGTTTATTATATCAAAAAGATATAAATATGTATATGTTCCTACTTATTCTAATGTTAAACAACGAAAAACAACAATTTCAAAACTATACGTATTAGATTAAAATCAAGTGCATAAAACATAAATTTATTCAAACAGTCTCAGGAAAAACTTCAAAAGTTTAAAAGACCAAGACTAGGGTAGGGTGAAGAAATTGATCCGCCAGCTTATGAAATGCATCACGCAATACTGCGACAATAGCATATCTCCTCAACGAATGGTACAAAGAACACAGATCTACTGCTGGGACAGTGTTCCTTCTAATTTTTGTGACCTCTGTTTTTAAACAACAAACCGGTACAGTAGATGTTTTTTGAAATACAAATGATATTAATTTCATTCATTATTTTAATCTCATCCAATGACGTAAACACTCATCAAATCTCTTATTTATAAAATACAATATTCTAGTGTAACTAAAAGCACTACATGTAAACATCGTTAATGTAAAATAATAAAATTCAAATATTAATTAACAAAGCTCACCTCAACCAATGAATTTGTTCTTCTAAGTCAGGTGGTGTAACAGATTGGCTCTCATCAGTCAAGTTTGAGCGAATAACATGACCAAGAACATAAAGACCGCCCTTTTTTAAATCATTGATAAAATCAATTAGCGGACAGGCGGATCGTGGACTATTCACGAGCAGCAAGATTTGCGGACGCCAAAATTTCACATGATCTTTACGTGAATCCAAAAGTAGTAGATATTTGCGCACCTTTAAATATGATTCATTTCAATATCAGACTCGCAAACATCTATTGATAATTTTTTTAATTTACCTGGTGAAAAATTAGAGCCTGACTGATATGACCCCATTCCATTTCTTTGGATGGCGAAAATAAATGCAGAACAACGATGAGTATTAAACAAATAAGAATACTGCAAGCCGCGTAAATTGGACTAATCACAAACATCATAACCAATGTGCCTAACAAACCCACAAGTGCTGTATGCCACGTAAAAAAGTTGAATGATGGACGGAAATTTGGAGCACTAGCTAATTCTAAACCTGCAAGTTTTTATTTTTATAATGAACCTCAACAATTATTTGAAATCTTTCAAGTTATCACATAATGTGAAGTAATTAAATTTATACTAAAAAAACATATTTTATTACCTAAACAAGCGAGATTAGTAGCTAGATAACTGAGCAAAAACAGGACCGAATTAAGTTGTGCAATTAAATTCAATGATCCAATTAAGAGTACCATTTGGATAAGTAGCCAAGATACGACAACAGCTACAATCGGATTGCCACGCCAAGTGCCTTTCGGTATAAAATTCAACAGCAGACCTAGAAATTATTAAATATTTATCTTATTAGATATAAAACATATAATTCAGAGTAATATTTTTTGCAGTCTTCTTTATTGGCAACTTTTAGAGTGCGTCACTTACGACAAAGCGGCTTAGATAACTGCGTCACTTACGGCAACTTTTAGAGTGGTTTTATCTTGAAAAAATATAATACTTATAATTATGGAAGATGAAGTAATTAATAGAGGAGCGAAGAATTTACTCCCCAAGAGATATGGAGAAATTGTCATTAATGAAAATTGGACTTTAATTTATCAATTATTAAATCCTGAACACATGACCTTTGCTTTAGTAGAACTTCTAAAAAATGTGTAGACCTCCACTAACCATTCCAGAACGGAAGAATACCTACCGAACTCAAACATAACGTACAGTAAATGATGTCCTTGCAAAAACTGTTATGGAAACAATGAATCGTTTCTGCATAAAGCAGAAACGTGCAAGAAATTGTTTCTGCAGCATAAAGCAAATCCAATCAATCATTCAACACACATTTCGCAATTGAATACAGAAGAAAGATAGGTGAATCAGACAACAAGTGAAAGACAATTTATAATAAATATATAAAAAAAATAAAGAAACAGAACGAATAGAACATCATCAGGCCCATTTGCATGAATTCAGTTTTAGTTTCAACAAGATGGTACATCGCCCCCTTGACACCTAATGGTTTCAGCATTTTAATATAAAATGTGCACCAGCGATGGATTGATCGGAAAGGGGCACCAAACCTTGATATTTGTGCTTGATCTGCAAAATCCCTAGACCACATCATGTGTGTTTTTCTGTTGGGGACATGTTAAATATTCAGTTGAAGATTTCAGATTCAGTACCCACTAACTTCGATGACCTTAAAGATCGAAAAACAAGCGAGATCAATTCAGTGGACTGATATGCTAAGAAGCGCCTGAGAGGAATTCTCTTGGGAGCTCCTGAGAGGAAAACAAAAAATATAAGTTGATTGTGAGTAGAACACATTTGACTCGACTGGAGATTTGTATCACTTTCTTTCAATAAAATATTGCGTAATGAATGCGATTCATTCTTTTTGAGTAACCCTGTATAACAAATCAAAAATGTTGTATACTTACCAAAAACTCGATCTTTAGCTAATGCTTCTAATACTCTTGATCCTCCAATCACATTACTCAAAGCTGCAGACCAAGTGGCAGTTATTAACCCGATAGCAACGCTACCTTTCAGTATGCTAAAACCAGACAAATACAAATAGTTATTTTGTAATAGGAAGCGACTACACGAGGCTGCTGTTAAAAGTGATATCGTCACGTATATGCAGAGAGTGAAAACGACAGCTGAAAGAGTACCCATGGGTATCGCTTTTCCAGGGTTTTTCAATTCACCTGTAAAGAAATATATTTCTAAATAATTATGCTTTTTTATTCTCCTTCATTAATTTTGTTTATGTAAAAAATTATAGACTTAATATTTATTTGTTTATTTTATGTGTGTTAAAGTTAAATTAGATCTACTATTTGCTAGAAAAAATCTTCTGGTTTAGTACTGCTTAGCTGCTGTGTGTGTTATCAGAATGTCAAATAAACGTGATGATATTTTGGAACTGTTTTGACATGAAGTACGTCAATGTGAAATTATTCGTCAACTCAATGCGCTTCAACACATTGTGTAAAAAGCAATTAAGTAAGCGGTTGAGAAAGCTCACTTCCATAAAGAACACATCCAGGAGGAGAAAGAAATCGCAATATCAGAGACAAACGCGTGAAATTTTTACGATGCTGCGAGCTACAACGTCGATCCGCAAGTCAGAAGATGGAGCGAAAACCTCTTCAACGAAAACCTCACACAAACCTCTTAAAGAACCTCGGCAATTCGGGATTTATCTCTTGTTCGATGATCGCCTTATATGCCGAATCTGAATGTGATAAGAGTACAGAGGATGGCTGCATTTGGTGGACAGGGCCTGTGCTAAACGGCACAAATATTGAGAGTTAGTGAAGCGATAGTTGCGCCGAGAAAGGGACAACAAAAAGTAGTACCGTCAAGTAGACTGATTGTTCGGGAAATATGTACATACTCGATGTAAGTCGAATTAAAAGATATTCAAAATTTTTGTGCAAAAATGATTGTCTCGGTGGAAAAATTGACATGGCATTCGTGAACTTGGTGCAAATAGTGAAATTGTGTCGAGTGATAATGTTGCAAGTGATGACTAACATAAAATTTAAAAGTTTGATTGTGATGAAAACTTAGAGCCTTGTTAAGTATTTAATGCTGACGAAACTGAGTTAAATTACAAAATGCTTAAAAATATAATAAATAAAATAAACTATTGGCCCCTAGATTTTGAATATAAGATAGATAATTCACTTTTAAAAATATTGTTAGTAAAATCCTGTAACTATACATACTAAGGAAATCCTGAATTAATGCGTACAGTATTCTAATTGACTTCTTGGAGTATGTTAACGTCTCAGTTTTTGTATATGTAAAATAATGTTTAACTTATGTAATACTATAAACAATGTTTTATACGTTTAAGAATGTTTATTTATATACACAAACATGTAAGTTACATTATGTTATGTTAAGACCATCTGTACAATGTGGTATCTTATTGTTACATATTACATTTAGTCATAGTTTTTGCATGTAGATTATTTTACTATGTATATTGGGAGAATCCCGTAAATAAATAAAGAAGATACTGGATACATGAACAAGATACAAGATACAGGATACAAGATACATCAACATAAGATTCAAAAAGAACTAGTTACTTTGCTTCCTTGCAGTAAGGCTTTTAACAATTTAAAACTTCCACTTTTGATGATCGGAAAATCGGCAAAGCCTAGGCTCATTATAAACGTTAGTATAATTACTCTTTCAGATTTTTGTGAAGAAATTTTTGAAAGAGAAAAAACCAACAGAAAAAGCTGTGTTATTTATAGACAATTTATCGTGTCTCCTTAACAAAGAGAAACTACGAGGTGATGAAATTGTAGTAAAAGTTCAACCACCGACGTGACGTCATTGATACAACTAATGGATCAAGGTGCGTTTAAAGCAACAAGGAAAAAGTTGATTATCCTTCTTTTAGAGCAACAAGAAACAGAGCCGCCGTTAAAGTTTTTCTAGAGTTCGACAGTTGTGCCGATATGGAAGAAAATGACATTTCAGAGTGGATGAATAGTGACAGCGATACTAATTGAAGTGCTAAGCAAAGATGAAATCATGGAGGCACGCATTGTAATCATGACAAGTTCAGGAGATGACGATGAGGGAATAGAAGAATTAACAGACCTAACTTATGGTGTAGTGAATATAATACTGGGGAGATTCGATTTCGAGAAACAAACTGTCTGCTGAGGTACTAAGATTGAGACGTCTAAGCCATTGCACGGCAAAACTAAGTCAGGCTACATTAAAAAAAAAAAGAATATTACGAACTTATTGAAGTGAATTCAAAAACTTTATTCTTGTTATTAGTACATATATGTGTGTGTATTTAGATAATGAATATAGGAAGAAATTGAGTAGAAATAAGGATGTAGAGGTGTACAATATAAAACACACAAACAAATCTAGAATTTCAATCAATTAGATGTTGTTTTCTTATCCTAAGTCAATGCGTAGGATAACAAATTAGGCCAACAATGTAGTATTGCAACTGAAAATTTGATTTTAATAACTGTACCTATCTTAAACTTGTTTGACAAACATTTTAAAACGCATTCCGTATAATGTGGACTTTGGGTAATCTAGATGGGGTCCGATCCCATCAAGATTAGCGAGTCTCTACTGTATGTAGTGTCGTATATTTAATATCTAAAACAATTAAGATTTGTGTAGCAATTCTGCACAAATGATTGGTGACACTGAATTAATACAAAGTAATCTAATTCAGAAAATGTATTTAAAATATTATATTTAAAGATTCAATCAATAAGAAATAAAGTAGAAGCTCTCAGCAGAAGATGAAAACGTACAAGCGATATTTCAGAGCACAGAATAAATCATACCTTGTACAATATAAAACATACTGTACAAGCTGGAGGTCCCTGAATCAGTTGTCATTAAACAGAAACTAAAAACCCATTTACTGATCCATCCTATATACGACATGAAAGAAGAGATGAACTTTCCAAGCAGACATTTTTTTAGTTAAATATTAATTATTAATTCTGAATTCAATAGTTTATTACTTTGCAATCATCATTTGATATGTTAATTTATGCTGTACAGCTGGATTAATAAATCTATTAATCTAATAAAAAAAGATCAACAGTATTGCAAAACAGTATTCTGAAGTGTAAAAATCAAGTAATTACCACTCATATTAAAAATCAATTAATTACCACTCATATTAGCACCAGCCATAATTCCAGTTACACCCGAAAATAGTACACCAAAAACCGAAGCAAAATTGACCATTTGGCCTTCAGCAGTGTAATCACGCCCATACGATTGATATAAATTATCGGATAGGGTAGCAACCCTAAGACCTGTATAATTTCCAAAAATTGTACCATTATGAGTATGATTATAAACTAACTGGTTTGTGTCTGGAATAGGTATCTGTATTAAAATAAAAAATTAATTTTTCTAAAATCACATAATATTATAATAAAAACATTAGATATATTATTTTTAATTACTTGATAAATACTTACGCGTGTTGGTTCTGCTGAGAAAAAACTAATAAAAGTAAAACCCAAACAGGTGCAAACGACTGCCAGAATGAGAACATTTGTCTTGGCAAACATATTAGCGCCTATCAAACATACAAATAAATTGATTGTATTTATACATGACGCGTAAAGTAATTGCCACCATATTCCATCGGGTAGCAAACCTTCTGCTATGAGACCTAAAATTTGGAAAAACAACTGATGAATCGTCTAATCTACTTTATTAATCGATTATTTAATTGCTTAAGCGCTCCAATTCTATATATAATCATCCTCAGTTTACCTCAATGAACAAAATACTTTTTCATGGAAAAACAAGCTAAAATCTGCATCTAAATGTTTATAACATATATTTACATTTTTCTGTTATGGTCAGGAAATAGTCACTACGAAATGGACACCACATTTCAGATAGTTTGAGAAGCATGTGGATTAAATTAGTTATAAAGAAAAAAGGTTACGTAATATAATTAAAAAGATTTCTCCTCCATATCAAGCAAAACATAAAAAATCTTACTTATTTTTTCAAGATTATAAGAATAGATTATACGAATTATACGATTATTTAATTTATGTCTAGCGCAAGTATATACTTAGTTTACGTGTATTTGTCATGAGCAACACAAAACAGATGGTTTTTGTAGAATATAGCTCTGTTCGGTGTAGATTCATAAGACTATGTTCAAGGCATAATGTGGTAACTAATCACAGAGCGCGAGGTTTGAGCTCTGAACGCTGAACTAGTTACAAGAATTAAATTTTGAAGATAAGATTATAAAATACGAATAAATTACCTGAAGGTCCAATATTCTCAACTAATCCTTCCACACAGCCAGTTATATAAAGAGCACTGCTTACTATATTCGCAAAGAAAAATAATGTACCAATAGATCCACCAAATTCTGGTCCTAGCGTTCGACTAATCATAACTGTATCGCAGAGAATAAGTTAAGAAAATCGTTATTTTTATACTAAAATTCTTACATAATTTAACCCGGCGCCTGCCACGTAGCTTTGTAAGACGCAATGTGTCACATGGGGATCGGGCAGATCCCCATGATAAATTTACGATTTTTAATAGTTTTCAAACAGGGTAAAAGGTGAATGACATTAAATAATATAAAAGAGGTTTAAATACATATAAAAAAGGAATAAAAATAACAAAATTTTGAAAAAGTAAATTTTTATAAGTTACAAAAAAAGCCAGTAGGCGACTAAAACTAGATTTAAATGATTATAAATATAAAAAAAGCATATTTAAAAATATTAAACTTAAAAAATTACGAAATATACAATGCTAGCAGCTGTCATCGGATTCTTGCTCATTTTCATGTGTGTTGTGAAAACATATTTTACAGATATGCTTCATGTGGTTTAAGACACATTTGAACATAGCATTTTTCACAAAAATATTCGTCTCTTTATCATCTTACCTTGGACAAATTGCGCATCTGGCTTTTTTGTTGGGTGGTTCTTTTACCTCACTAGGTTCAGGTGGAACTCCTATATATTTTATTGTCTTTTCGCGTATTACACGAGGAATATGTGGCTTTACTGATGTGGCGTATTTTCACCCAGTCCTTCACAAGGTCAAATGCCAAGTATTGTTGTTTTACGCACAGTTCCCACATACACCAAGTTATTTTGCAATAAGTCTGCAGCAAGTGGAATGCTGGAAAACCAATTATCTCGTTATATTTCGACCAGAAGCTAAAATCGGCTCAGCTAGCCGCAATACTATGCTATGTGCACGGTGTGACATTACATAGGGCCTTTCGGCTTGATGGTCTACATATATTTCGAATGTCAAACCATGTTTTGTGCTAAATATCTTGATCCCATATTTAGCGGGTTTATTCGGTATATACTGCCAAAATGAACAGCGTCCTCGAAAAGCAACTAGCTGTTCATAACAGAACAATATACAGATATTGAATACTCTTTTATAGAGTTATCTTAATTTTTTTTGAAATGTCCCTAATTACCGCTAGTTTGTCTATTTTACGTCTATTACTCCGTGTGTCAATGTCGACAAAACGTAGACATTTTATTAGTATGATACTAATAACATGTTCTGACGTCTAGAACGAATAGACCCAGCAATGTATAGTAAACCAAGTAAAGCCTTTAATTCAGCATTGGATGTGGGATAATTATGCTTTGTTTCTTTCAGAAGTTTTTTGTTGGTCAAATTAATAATTTGCAGAATATTAAATTCAAACATTCTAAATTTGTCTTTTTTTGCACATCGTTTTAGTCCAGGTAAGTGGATAACAATATTTTGAGAACGTGTACGAATGTTTCTGTTCCCTCTTTCAATTCTCTACCTTGCGGTTCCATCCTTTCCCAAGAGTACTTACGTTTGTGGTATCTTCTTCGTCGGAAGATGCTGTTTCCGAAGATTTCTTAGATTTTGTTCTTGCTCGTACCAATCCATAATGACTTGAAAAATCTAAAATAGGGAGTAATATTGGCCGTATATTCTACGAAATAATTTATACAACAAATAAATCCAAAAATAAAATTGTATTACTGACCTTTTATATATAACAGAAAAAAAATTATAAGACAAACTGCCACTTGGGGATCTCGGGGCACCCCCGTTCTTTTTTCTCAGAAGAATATTCGAGAATATTCAAAAATATCGACAGCATCACAAGTAGCAGGTGCGGGTTAAAGTGGTTGCTTTAAACCAATTCCACGTCAAAGCCATACATCAAAGGATACAATATGCTCCACCACCTTCTACAGCACCATTCGTGGATATAGCACAAACGGATGCGACAGTAAAAACCAAAATAGCATAAGCTATTAAAAATTGTATTAAAGTTATTAATAAGCCAGCATTTCCAACAATATAACCTTAAAGACAACTAATTAATCGCAATAATTAAACAGGAATGACAAAACCTACCCATTCGTAAAAATAATAAAGCCGAAAACATTGATATCGTAACAGGACTAAAAACTCCTGAAAACGTTCCGAGAGTGCGACTTTCTGTCCCTCGGTCATGGATTGAATCAAATTCAATATAGCCTCCATCCGTACTACTTTCATGTGTTGTTCTACCAAATAAAGAAGAAAGATGTCTCACTATTCGATTCTTTAATAAAATTGGTGTATCATCACTGGATTCTTGGATTATGCTCCCAGTTTCATTCACTGCATACATTTCAGACTATATTTCAAACAATTAAAATTTGTGTTGTATAAATCAGTGTTTATATTCTTGTGATTAAATCATGTTTCCAGTCGCGAAAATAAACCAGAATTTTTATTTATCAGCTGCTATTGATTCATCAACCAGTTTAAAGTCGGTTTCTTTCCGTTTAAAGCCTATCACCGACCCAAAATAATAGGTAAAGGAATATAAGACAAATTTGTATACAGTAGTTATTAAGTTAAGTTGGATATAGTGATTAATTATATCTAAACTAGTTAAATTCTAATAGCCGATTGACCAAGAAAATTAATAAAGCTTAAACTAATTTTTTTAGACAAGGATGCACTGGCCACAAAGACAAAATGGATAACTCATGACTCCAATACGGAAAAAATAAACTAGGAAACAATCATGGCACAATCTACAACGAGAAATAACAGAAATGATTTTTCTAGACGATATACCTAGATTAAGGTAGCACGGTTGTATAAATTCTTTTTCAGAAGTTGCAATACAAAAAACTGGTAAAATTTTACTGAAACAGGAGATAAATTATAAGTTTTCCTTGTTAATGAATCCGTGAATTACCCGTAATCTAGCAAAATTTCATATAAATATCATTATCCAGAGACCAAGCAACCCGTTTTCGAATTAAATTTGACAATCTACAAGAATGAATTTTTATTCCAATACTGACAAGTTTGGTTAAAACGCCCAATGATTCAGAATAAATAATTGAAAGTTTAAAACTTTATATAATTATTAATTCCACACATTTTAGAATATCCATAGCCTTCGCATAATAAATAAAACAGATTTTTGTAAGTTTTATAAAGTTAGTTAAGTTACATTTGGACAAAATCTCCTTAACGTATAAGATTAATATTCGACATTGGCTGAAACATCAAAATAAAGTTCCATATGATTAGGATAAGTTAATTTTGTAAACCCAGCATATAGTATAAACCCTATGAGATGTTAGAACAGTCTGTCTTAAAATATGTACTATTAAATCTCTGGAAATTAAGAGAATAAGGAATTTTATAGCAAAGAAAGTTAGACCAGAGTTGAATGTAATTAGTATATTAAACAACACGCTTGAATTATTGAGAAAATAAAAGAAGGATTTCGTTTTTCTTAAATGAATAGAAGGTATAATGATCCTCGAGAAAGAAAAACTTCTAAATCAAAAAGGAATTAACATACAAAACTTTCAAAAGATGTTTTGAAGCCAAAGAAGGAAAACCTTAATTGTAAAGGAAGACACCAGCTACTATTAAAATTTTTCTTGTAGCAGAAGATTTCATTAAACACAAAATTAGTCATGTAAACGAGAACTGAATTCAACAAACGCTATTGAAAATGTCTTTGTTACAATCCGTATATGTAATTGAGCAGTAGTCCAACCTAGACTTTAAATGCTTTATAGAAGAGTCCACGAATTTTACGTTCCGCTCCCTAGATGCATAGTGATCTAAAAATATTGAGCCTTAAAGTACAATTATGGATGAAGCAGTTGACATGACCATCAAATTTTAATTTAGAGTCCAACCATTAACGCAAAACTTGAGTGAATTACTTTTGGGAATTAAAAAGACTTTGAAAGAAATATTAATATTAGGGGTATATTGTATTAATGAGAATATTAAAAGATTGCTGGTTTGAAATCCACTTAGAGGCGGATTAAAATTGCTTGAAGCCCGTGGCACAGAAGGAAATATTGGACCCCTTCCCTTTAAATAATAATTATTAGTTTACGTTTTTAGGGGCCTTTAAAAACTTGGGACCTGAAGCGCGCACTCCTTGCGATCTCCCTTAAACCCGCATCTGAATCCAACGGATTCTAAATGCAAACCAATGCGATTAAAATCTGCTTAAAGGTTTCTTACCGCTGACATGTCTTTGCCGTTACAATAAAGAGTAAGATTATTTGCATACATAAGTAATGTAAAAGAGGCTACAAGTTTTGGAAGATATATATAAATTGAAAAGGATTGGTCTTAGAATTGAGCCTGGGGAAATCTAATCCATGAACACCGAAAGGAGGATGGATAATGAGACAAATAATTGTTTTTACATAAAAATGAAAAAAGTAATAAAATGCGATACCGTCTATCTCATTTTTATCAAAACTTTACTTAAATAAAAAGGAGATAGAGGATATCACGTTTCATTAATTATTTTATAATGGATCTCCTTGATGTCAACCAAAACTTTATAATGTTAACAAATCGCGATGGAAGATTATATTTGTTCAAAATAGAACATAAGATATAAGTAATAACTAAATCATAGGTTGAGTAACTAATTGATTTATAATTTATACACCGGACATTAGCAGTACAGAAAACAATTGATTGCTTCTATACGAAGAGCCAAATCATGTGATATTTCACTTTATCTATGATTTCGACTTATGCTTTGACAAGCTGTAGATAATTTTGTTCATTTGTTGAAGCGCCATATTAGTTTCAGCAGTATAAAAATATTGTTAAAACAGTTAAAATAAAAAAATATTTCTTGATCGAGTGCATTGTGGACTTATTTCGTAATATCTGTCCTTTTAAAATTAATTGTGTTTGACAGCAGATAAAAGTTAATCATGGGCAAAAAGAAATTTGGTAAGTTCTTTTTATGTTTTGTCCTCTTTTAATGTCTAATGACATGTAATATTGTGCAACTAAATGTTTATAAAGTCTACGTTTTTGTTACTGAAATTAAAAAGTTAATAGAATGATATGTGTAGTTAAAAGTTAAAGACGTGTAAACGCATACAAACGAATAATGTAAAATACGGTATATAAAATTTTCCTATATTTCATTATCAGGGGAAGTACCTAGGAGTACGTCGTATGAATATGTATTTCCATATGATGAGTGAATAGTATAAAATTTTCGAAATTCTATTGCCGTGTGGGAAGCACTTAGTGATACTATGTAATGTAATCCCATATGCTTAGGAAGTTTTGAGGGATTTACTGGTGCATGCTTGTACAATATAAGTGTAACTTCCACTCCATTTAAAAACAAATTATATATCTATTATTTTCCTCAAGTAACGTACATATAATTTGGTCGATACTGTCGAATGCCTTAAGTAAATCTGGAAAGTGTACAAGAAGCTCTGTAAGATTATAAGGCATGCTTTCCAGTCTATAATTTTCCATTTTTACTTAATGTTTGTAGCAAAGAATAAAATAAATTTTGTGGCACAAAGAAAACATGATTACCTCTAATATTTTATTAACGCCCAGACAACATATGTATATGTGTAATATAATCTGATTTTATTAATTTTAGAGTTGAAATAGTCTTTCCACAATTGAGTTTGAGGCAATGCAGTTAATCTCATTCATTATTTGGCACAATTTTAGGATACTGATGTATTCCTCCATTTAATTTAAAATTTCCGTTATCCAGTACACATGTAGGGGAGCTGGGGTTTACTTAGTTTGACTACTGAATGTAATTGGTTGAAAAAAAACCGAACTTTTTATAAAAAAGAGTATTTAAAACAACTTTTAAAATAACAAGGCTTTTGAACTTGGCAAGATTTAAAATATTTAATACAAAGAAATACTTAATATACAAAAGAAATAATGATTTAATGAATGAACTAGGTATAAGATTTTAGGAATTTTTTATTAAAGACCTGATCAAAAAGATTTGTTATATGATTGAAAGAAAAGTTTAGAATGCCTTAACTTATCGCTTAAATGGTTTAAAGGAAAACGCGGTTCTTTATTCTTAGGTACCACATTTTAAAATAATGTTTACTTAAATTAATCTCAACAAACATATATATTAAAATTTATCACATCTGTTATGAAATGGGTCGGTTTATTTCTTACTAACCTACTTACAAAATGTTTACTATGTTTTTAATAATTATTATACTGACTGCTGATTCGGCAGTATGTCCAATTTCTCTATGGATTTTAAACAAAACTTATCGGCATTCCATTTATTTAATTAAAATAATTTTACAAATGTATGTGCAATTTGTTGCACTCTATATCTTATTACTACAAAATTGATTTGAACAACTTTTCTACACAACACACAGTATTCATTAATGCTTAACTAAATATGTAGTGGAATTAATTATGTAGATTGCTTTAAATATGTAGTTGAATTTCAAGAGACATGTTGCGAACCATACCAACATTGAATTGGAATTTCACACTCTTCCGTTGGACCAGCACTCAAGCATGTTTTCATTTAAGCCCTTTGAATAAAAAGTTGACAAAATTTTCTGTAGACAAGTTAAATAAAATTTTGCTTAAGGGTTGAAATGTTTGTCCCGAAAAAACAAACCATATAGGTTCTAAGGGTTTCGCGATAGCTTTAAGCGTTCCGCGTGTCTAGAAAGTTTGAAGACCACGTTGTAACTAATACATAACTATGCAGAAGTTTAAATTCATATTTTTATCATGTAAGTAATAAAGATAAATAAACATGTATTACTTTTCATGGAGTACAGTCCATACTCTGCAAGTATTAACTACACGCCACTGACTGTTAAATAATTATACTAGCAGATACTTAGGTATATTGTAGAGCTATTTTTAAGTTTTTGTTTTGCATATAAGTAGAAAAGCGTTTTGTTCATGATAAACATTGTTGTAGGTAAGTCAAAAGGTGGTCCAGGAGGCGACTCATCTCAACCAGATCAGTCCCAGCCATCACAACCAGCACAACGTCTTCCTGGCGGCGATCAGAATGTTCCAGGACATTCAGGTATGCTTTCTTTTTTGGTTTAATTTGTGTTTTTTTTATATAGGTAATTTCTAAACTATAGTACGGAGATCAGAATTTTGTTAGTTCAATAAAAAGTACCTCTGCGGGAACCAACTCTATTTTCAAAATAAATAAGACATAAGTAATCATGGTAGGAAACGCATGAGTAGGCAACTCGATCTTCTAAAGTACATCAGTTAAAGTTCCCGCCTTTGGGTATCAATTCACATCATACAGGAGAGAAAGGCAATTAACCTCTTCAACAGTAGATGCAACAGTCAGTCTTCTATACAAAGTAATTTAGCTATAAAATTATTTAGATATTTAGCCATTTTTTAACTTATTGTTAGATAATACATAGTAATTATGACTATTCAAGATACCGGTTTGGGTATAAAATCTCCGAAATTGTTGATCAAAACGAACTTATTTATCAGTTTAATGCTTTCTTTATATCATAAGTTTTTTTAATATTATTCGGCGTTTCGATCTATGGATTTTAGATTCTCAGGAAACTAGAATCAACAGTTATACATAATTCTCTATTATTTAACCTGTGTTATTTGATTTTTCAAACAAATAAATTCTTTGTGTAACAAGCCTAAATAATACTGGTGAACAAAATTACAATATCATTGGAATTTAATTTAGTGATTGTTTTTATTACATTTTTACTTTGATTTCAAATTTAATATCAAGATTCTTGTAGGGCATACGTTAAATTGAATAAACCCCTCCATAAAGTGCATGCGTACAAAACTGAAGGAGATCTTTTTTATTTAGACAATATATATTACAGTAAAATTACTTTAATTATAATGACCTAATCAGGATCATGTTGAAATGAAAATAAAGGTGTCTTATTACGATCTTGAATTTTAAAAGGTATATAAAATTAGATAGTTATTAAAAAGTTAAATAAATCTATCGTTAAATTATATGTAAATCATGAAATGTTTCAAAACATCAAGAATGGAATGGTTTCGAACACTTGCGGCATAAATATTTTGTCCTCTTATTATAAGTCGTAATCTTCTGTATCTTCATTAATCTTCAATAATAACAACATGATGCCATCCATCTTTTCTTATATCTTCTAAAGCTGAAGAGGTTGATAGTGATTCTTCCTATTACGCCTACATTGTAATCTTGTTCCTTTGTATAATTCAACATGCTTAGCAGCCAAACAACTACTTTTAATTATAACTATTTTTTTATAAATTTATTAATAATGATTTGTTGGTTATTTTTTTGTTCTTTTCTGTTGTGAATATTCTAATTTTATTATTAGTATTGTTTGCATTGTTGTTACTTATTGTATGTATGCCAATGAAGGTTTACTCACTCATGTACTGGTACATAATTTTCTTTTGTATAAATTAATCTTACGCATATATCATGATCTCCGTTTTGGATCTAAATCGAAAATTGTTTCTTTCATATTAAAAATGTTTGCAGGACAATCAACAGGTGGACAAGGCGTGCCATCCCAGTCTCAGCAGACCAAGCCACCTGGACCACCACAACGTGTTCCAAGTGGTGATCGGAATGTTCCAGGTTCTTCAGGTACATTTGATTCTTCTTTTGGAATCTATTGTGTTTTCTTTATTATTACTAAAAACTAAATTATTGAGAGTTTGAATTTGAGTTAATAATTTTTAACACGTTAGGGGGCTAACGTAATGGAGCGCCGAACATAGTTCACAAATTAAAAACTTCGCCCCTACCCTACGCTCCGCTCATAAAAAAGAAGTGCTTTTAAACGTAGACGTTCATATCGAATTGGCGATTCTCATTCCACACATGTGCCTGAGTTGAGGTCTGGTACCCTAGAATCGAACTTAGTATTATTTTGAACATGCCCTTATTGCTTATAGTACACGCGAATGTGAACAAGGAAAATTTTGTAAAAATTTGAAATTTTAATTTTGCGTTTTTATGTAAAGAATATATGTATAGAGCTTTTTAGTTCTTATCTTGAAGGCACCAAGCGTTTTTATATAAAGAATATTTGTATAGAGCTTTTTAGTTCTTATCTTGAAGGCACCAAGCGTCTTCGTACAGATCGAATTTGTTGGGAATGATAATTCTTGTAGGTTTTATCGAGTTCTTGTAAAGGCCTAATTCATATGATTATACGAAAAAGGGAATGGTGGAAGCGCTCACAATTAGTTTTTAAATATCTTTTGATATGTAAGTGAAATAACAAACACCCTAAACTTTGTTATTTGTTTTGATTTGTTTGTCTATGCTTGTTTATTTGCATGCTGTCGCATTACATTAGTACCCCCGGAATCTTCGATTCAACAACCTGCGCAATCCAAAAAGCAAAAACAGAAAGGTAAACAGCAGCAAAAACAAGATATCCCGCCGCCAGCAGTTGTTCCACCTGCACCAGCAGTTGTTCCAACTGAACCAGCAGTTGTTCCAACTGAACCAGCTACAGATGAATCACAATTTTCATCATTAGGTGGCAGAAGACCGGATTCACGTCGTAGAGATTCGGAGCGGAGTCAACCCTCTCATCAGCCGATTCAACAAGCAGTTGAGCGAGGTAATTTGTTATTTAGAAACCCAATTCACAGGTTTTACTCTATTCGAGTTTTTGGACAAACTTTGTTATTTGTTTTCGTCTTGCTTTTTTTTTTATTTGTGTTGATTTGTTTGTCTATGCTTGTTTATTTGCATGCTGTCGCATTACATTAGTACCCCCGGAATCTTCGATTCAACAA
>WYDF02307084.1:0-13868 GCA_009867245.2 Adranes taylori | reverse complement strand
ACCCTCTCATCAGCCGATTCAACAAGCAGTTGAGCGAGGTAATTTGTTATTTAGAAACCCAATTCACAGGTTTTACTTTATTCGAGTTTTTGGACACCTTCAGCGAATACAACAATTGAATTAGTTCACGACAAAGTATCGCTGAAGGCTCCTGAGTAAGTACTAACTGATAACAGTTGGATTACTTGCTAAGCAGTAAACTGTTATGCTGTCTTAACTCAAGAATGTGGGCAGTTACTTAATTAACACATGTTTGCGTTATTTTTCAAACAAATAAATTCTTTGTGTAACAAACCTAAATAATACTGGTGAACAAAATTACAATATCATTGGAATTTAATGTAGTGATTGTTTTTATTACATTTTTACTTTGATTTCAAATTTAATATCAAGGTTCTTGTAGGGCATAAGTTAAATTGAATAAACCCCTCCATAAAGTGCATGCGTACAAAACTGGAGATCTTTTTTGTTTAGACAATATATAATATTACAGTAAAATTACTTTAAATATAATGACCTAATCAGGATCATGTTGAAATGAAAATAAAGGTGTCTTATTACGATCTTGAATTTTAAAAGGTATATAAAATTAGATAGTTATTAAAAAGTTAAATAAATCTATCGTTAAATTATATGTAAATCATGAAATGTTTCAAAACATCAAGAATGGAATGGTTTCGAACACTTGCGGAATAAATATTTTGTCCTCTTATTACAAGTCGTAATCTTCTGTATCTTCATTCATCTTCAATAATAACAATATGATCCCATCCATCTTTTCTTATATCTTCTAAAGCTTGCTAAGCAGTAAACTTTTATGCTGTTTTAACTCAAGAATGTGGGCAGTTACTTAATTACCACATGTTTGCGTAATTGTTCCACTATTTATTAAAATTTAATAAATGACCGTTGTAATACAGTTTCACACACGAGTGCTACTCAGAAGTGACGGAAATCTTTCTGTCTCTATAATAAAAGTTATGTGATGTAAACGCTCATTTAATCGAGCTAGAAATTTGGTAAGTTAGGTAAGTCTCTAGCGACTTGAAATGCTTATAATTAACCGGTTAGTGACTACTATTTCCTGCCTATTACCTTCAATATTTTTTCATTACATAAGTTCCAATCTTCCAATGTTAAACATGCTATCGTATTCCCCATTGCTTCTCTTTTGCTCAGCGGGTGATTTTACTTTTCGTCTCATTTTATTGGATAAAAGTCGTCACCCAATATTAGTTATTTACTTTGTTCTCTTTAATCCTTTTCTCAAAGTTTCTTTTCACTTTACCTCATAATTTTTGTTCTTCATTAATAAGCATTTCCTCCAATACTCAACCACTTCCTCTTCCACACTTTGATTCATACCAACATACTTATTGACCCACACACTACCAACTGTTGTACATTTGTTTGCTTTCACTTTTATTCATCTAAAATCTATTCACACACGATTCTCGGATTCTCATTAGCAACGTTTTATCGTTTATGCTCAACCAGACCAGCCTCCTCCTTGTAGGTTTTGATTCCTTAAAAGTTATTTCTGGTATCATGAATTTTTTGATTAAATATATTAAAAGGGTTTATGGAATTTTCGCCATTTTGATTGAGATAACTGTGTTAAATAGACAACTAAACCTTTATGTACAAAGTGTCTTGCAGAGAGCACATCTTTATTCTATTTTAATATTTTTACTGGAACGCAACATTGTCACGCCTGATTATGTTGCATTATGTTGCGATATTTCTGGAATGATTGCAGATAAACTTTGGTAGACAGACGCGTAAACGAAGTTTTATTTAACATATTTTCGTATAAAAATGGAATAATATGCTAAGCATTTTAATGCATTTTGATTTATTGTTTTAAGTATTTTTGTGTTTGTTGCTTTTTGTCTATGTCGATTTTTCTTTTGCATGCTTTTGAATTAGTACCTCCAGAGCAACCAGCGCAATCTAAGAAACAAAAACAGAAAGGTAAACAGCAAGAGCAGGAAATTTCTCAACCAGCAGTTGCTCCCCCTGCTCCAGCCGGTACTGATGCGTCCGCCTGGCGTCAATTTCCTACATTAGGCGGTGGAAGACCTACTTCACTGGTAAAGACCACGACAGAAGGTAATGACTCTGCTTTTTTTAAAATTTATTTTAGAATATTACTGATTTTTCATATCTAATCCTATTTTTTATATTATGTACAATGACATTATATCATATTCTTATTAGGTAATTATTATAACATACTAACATGTTCATGTGATCTACATTGAGATCTGATAAAAGCTTTTTGACAAAATATCACATTCTAGTTGCAACATTGCTAAGGAAACTGTGGCACTACCGTATTTGAGGTAAGCCGTTGCTAGTATTAAAGTCTGATCTCAAACGGAATTATTAGTAAACAGCCTGTTCACAATGTCGAAATCAACGAAACAACGTCGAAAACACAATGTAAAACTTCAGCAAATATGTTCTCAAAAAGCGTCTACGCATAAGAAAATAAGTATATAGTTGGCAAAAATGTACTTGTTCTATTGTACGCCAAAAGAGGAACCTCTCCGCACCAGAGTTTCCGTCCACACCTATGAAACACGTAGAAGAGATGATATATGTATTCTAATCGTTTTTAAAATTAAACAAAGCTTTTATTTTCTAATTCGTTTTTGAAGTAAAAACAAGTTTTTAATTATACTTTTTCCATTAGGATCATCTCAGGATCAATTTAAGAAGCAAAAACAGAAAACCGAACAACAGCAACAATTGCAAGAACACCAATTGCAGCAACACCAATTGCAGCAACCCCAATTGCAGCAGCATCAACACTACCAGCAATTTCAGCAACAACAGCAATTGCAGCAGCAACAGCAATTGCATCAACAACAGCAATTGCGACAACAAGAAAAGTTTCCATCGCTGCCGAGCGAACCACAGCCACGTAAGGAACCAAGCGGTCCTAGTGGTAAACGAGGCAAGCAACAACCGCAAGCAATGTTTGATTTTGGACAAGCCCAAGAAGAAGTTAAACAACAAAAACGTAATCAAGAACAACAACAACGCCAGCAAAGAGGTCAACAACATCAACCGACACAGCAAAGAGGTCAACAACATCAACCGACACAGCAATCATCTCAGCAACGAGGCGCTACACCATCATCGGCAGGTACATCGCAGTCTTCAGGCGTGGGAGATTCTGAAAGGATAAGATCAAACTAATATCTTTTATATACCTACGATATTAGCGTTTATTACCAACCGTGACTCTTTTATTTAAGCTCCCCTGCCTGTAAACATTATGTCTTAAGTTGTACCTCTTAGCAAGTTTTCATTTAGGTATTTATCAATTACTCTCAGAGCTCTGTTGGTATTCCTTTTCACGCCGCTTATAGCTTCAGGCCTTTCAGTGCCTAAAGCTGTACTATCTGCAAATCCAACGATCTTTATTTCTATTGGAAGTTTCTCCTTAAATAGATCATCAGCTATTTAATGGTTGTTTTATCCCTGCGGTATTAGAACCGAACGTTAGGAATTTGTCCGCTTAATACCTTGCTTAATTTTCCTGATCGAATGTTCGAATGGATCGAATGTTCTTCCTTGATGTCTAATTAAAGACGTTTTGATCCATTGCTTAAAATTATTGAGATTTTTTTATATAATAGAGCTCACTATGTTAAAATTGGAAATTGTGTATTTAGGCCCAGAAATGTCCGAATGGTCCGGAGTAGCACAAGGCTCATGAAGTGGGCTGATATCGTTCAACGTCTTCATACATGATATCATAGATTGTTTTTGCTATTCGGTGATAATCTAAAGATATTTAATACTAAGTTTACTGAATCTGATTTATCAAGCCTAGTTTCATGTTTTCATAGTTATTAAGCGTAGTTTCACAGTTATTAAGTTTATACTTCCAACTTAATTTTTATTTTTTGTATTTTATATACTACGTATCGTAAATGGAGGTGGTTCCGTTAAATAAATAAATAATGAATTTTGGAGTCACAAATAAAATTTGTGTTTAGGCTTTGATCATAGTTTTTATCATATACCATATACATATGTAACAAATTCCAAAAGAAGTCCGATGTCTCTGCTTGTACATAACGCGACGTTGCCACGTTCAAGTTTGAAAATATTTTTCAATATATCTCAAAAACTATAAAAGATAGAACATTCGAATAAACTATGTTTTATACTCTATCTGAAGCCCCTGAAGCCGATTTTACATTTATACAGGGTGTTTTTGTTTTGAAAATCTTGCAGTACATTTTCTCCCAAAGTTTCGCAGTAAGTTTTTTTTTTAATTTCTTGTATCGAAAGCTCCTTTAATATTTAAGGGATTGAGTTTTAAGAAAACGGACGACTTACTGTGTGAGTAATTTGACTGTCTGAGGAATTCGAAAACGGTTATTGCAGTACATTAAATATCTCAGTTCCTATGAAAATTAAAAAAATAAAACTTGGAGAACATGCGTAGGGATTTTAATTTTGCGGAAAGCGGACGCGGGAAAAAGTGACTCAAAAGCAATGGGGAAAATGTAAGTCAAAAACGGCAGCAGGCCGCGCCGTAGGCAAATATGGGGACCAGGGAATTGACGGGTAAGCGAATTTACGCGTAGACGAATCACAAGGCCAAGGCAGTCTGGCATGCGATTTGTTAAGAGCGATCGTAGGCCATGGCAAATCGGACAGCGGAACTGTCCGCACCGTAGGCAAATACAGGGAAAAGTGAGTCAAGACCAGCTGTAGGCCGCGGAAAATTGGACAGTGCAGCTATCCGCACCGTAGGCAAATATAGGAACCGGGGATTCATGGGTAGGCGATTTATAGGGTAGACTAATTTTAATTAATTTACTCTAAAAAACTATTGTTCTAATTAAATTTACTAGACGAGTTATTAAGTGACAGTCAAAATTAAAAGATTCAACTTTGTTTTATGTAAGATAAAACAAAACGTAGGACTTTCAGTACATAAAAGATGGGGTGGCGATCACGTCCACGAATTTTTCTTTGCTAATTTACTTCCTCTCCTTGAGGAATCATATATAATTCGATTTTTTCTGTGGTCCCTTGAACTAAGACTTATCCAAATTCTATTACAGAAGGAATTTATTCGTACCAAAAGTATGCGGAATTTTCTGTAAATTACAATTTTTATAAAACCATAACTTATAAATGTGTATTAAATAAGCATTGTCCATTTTGGTGAGGCCATCTATTGGTTGTTCTACTCTTAATAATTTCCAGCCACTTTTGTCATTGAAGCTATACTATAAACGGTCCTTGAGATATGGTCGAAAGCAATCCCGCTACATGCAAACCTCGATAAAATAAAAAGTAAATTCTTGGACTTCTGTAAAAAATAATTAGAGTAATTGATATGAAAATACACATAGGTAAATCAGAATTTCGACGTGAGCGCCTTTCAACTCCAAAAGATAAGGGTGATGTTGCTAAAGAGTCGCGCGTTAAAGTTGTTCAAGAGGATAAAACAACGGTTGACGAGATCACGAAGCGATTGGAAAACATGCGAATTCATACCGGTGGCACAATTTGTAAGAAAAAGATTAATGTAAGTATCTACTCTTTTCTTAGTACTTTGTGGCATTGTTATTTTAAGTTATATGTACTATTTTCTTGTTATATAATGTGTATAAAAGAATTAGTACAAAATGAAGTAAGAAGTACGTGTAGGTAAAGTATTATTAATACAATAGACTACAGGCGAATTCAGTAGCAGCCACGAGAACAATAGGTTGATTATGGTTAATTTAATTAATATACGCTTCGCGTATGCGAGCCCCAACTGGTAAGAGTTCACTGGCTTTAACACAAAGACACTAGCTTTTCCGTGCATACACTATATTTCCTTAATAACTTATTCATAAACAGAAATGATATCATTACTGATAAATGTTTTGAGAAAAAATATATTTCTAACAAACTGAACAATCTGTTACACACATATGTATTCGGACAATAAAGTAATAATCAAAATGAATACTGGGTTACGCCCCCTTTGGCTTGAATTACGGCATCTACACCAGATGACATTGTATTTAGCAAGTTTTTTACAGTCATCTGGTATTATGGAATTCCATATTTCCATAATTTTTTCGTTTAAACCCTCAACGGTCCGCTAGGGCTCACTTGTGAATTTTCTTTCCATAATTCCCCACACATTCTAGATGGGATTGAAGTATGTGCTGCTGAATGGCCAATCGGGAACACTGATAGAATTTTTTTGCAACCGTTTTGAAGTAGGTCTTGCGGAATGGCAAGGCCATGTTGAAATAGCCACTCCTCGTTTTCACTTAACATGTCCACGAGAGAATTAAGTTGTTCCTCAATATTTTGACTTCTTTTTCGGCATTTACTCTCCCTTAAATAAAATGCAACTTTCCAACACTCTGTGCCGATATGTAACACCACGCCGTTACAGGTAACATTATTGTCCTTTATAGTCAATCTATGATAAACCTTATATTTAGTGCGAATAACCCTTTTACGTCACCTCATCACCTACACATATATCAAATTTAGATTCGTCACTAAATATGATATCCCATTGCATTTTTCCAGTTGTGCTTTTCTTCCGCCTATTTCAAGCAGTGCTGTTTTCGTCTTGTAGTTAATAGAGGCTTCCCTTTTGCCTATTACATAAATAGAAATTTAGTGAGACGATGAGAAATACATTTTTACGGATTTATATCTTCGGTTTTCAAATAAGTCCGAATGGTTTCTGTTGAAACACGTTTATTTATGATTTCTGACCATAGCTTACTTAAAACTCTTTAGATACTTTGACGATTTTCTTTTGCAATTTTGATACGTGAACATTATCAGAATATTGTTTTTTCTTTTGGAAACATCAGCAGAATCACTTATACAATATTTTCTTATAATATCCGCAATGGTCGATGAAGGTACTATAACACTTTTACCAGAAAAGTAAGATTTTATAATAATGTTATGTATTTCCACACTAGCTGGCTATCCGTGAGCCATTGTTCTTCACAATTTAGCATAAATAGAGGAATTCACATCTAAAAACGTAGTTTCATTCAAAGCCAGCTTGTTACATTAGTGAATATATTTTTGACAAGCAATTTCTATTCATTTCTTGAATCATGGAATTTAAAAAATTGATATTTTGTAATAAAGAAATTGATTTATTGCCAAACTTTCAAATAGTAACACAATTCTTTTAAATGTAATAGAAATTTTACAAAAGAAATAGTTTTCCGAAAAAATTGCGTAACGCGTTTGGAGATCAACAATTGTCTCATCGTCAGACTAAAAAAGTTTTAATACAGATGAATCAAAATACGTTCACAAAATTTTTTAAAAGTTGTTACCAATTACCAATCATTTAATGAAGTAAGCAACAATTTTTTTTTTATTGATTTCAGTCGAGTATTTGTTCCAGTTGAACCATTGAAATTAAATCGAAATGAACCAAAAAACTAAAAACAAACATTAAGGCTTAATTAAGGCGTACCATTTGAAATAATATAGTCTGCACCTGTAGCAATTAAAATTTTATCTGAGCCAATGTCTGAACGGCCAGAGGTAAAACTCAGTGGCAAATGTTTCTGTCGCACTTTTTTTTTCAACAAAGTGGCCGATTTGCTTAAGCGTCTGTAGTGGGGTTTAAAGATTTTACTTTTTGATTTCTTTCGTTTATATTACGCGCCTAAATTTATTGAATTTTTATCATGGTTTTTGTATATACACAATACTGTTAATTAATTTTAATAAAGAGAGTTTTAATATATCGAGCTGTTTTTGCTATACGTTAACTTAAATTTGCGAGATTATTTTTTACTTTATGAGCTTGACAAAGATTAGAGAACGACGTATCCATCGCTCACCATTTAATAATAATTTAATTGATTAAATGGTGAGCGTTTGGTTTATTTTATTTTTATTTAATTTTTTTAATTCATTATACACAAAATCATTCAAGTTACAAGTTTGGAAATACAGGCCATCCGGTTTAAAAATGCGCATTCAACTTTGTTCGTCCTAATGCTAGGAAATTTCCTGTTTGTTGTTTTGTAGATTTAGCAATTAAAACTCCACTGTAACAAACTCTCGCGCGCGGTGTGTCTAGTCTAGCGATGCCACAAATGGCTCAACTTTTATATTACTCTTAAATATAAATAAATCTCCGCAAATATATATATATTTTTATATCTATATCTGGCGCCAGCTCAGTTTGGAACTGCTTTTCGTTCTACGGTCCTCAGTGGACTCGCAGCTAAGTACATAAGTAGGCCAGAAGTTCTTGTTCTTGAGGGCAACTCAAATGTTACTATAATAAATAATAAGTAAACCTTTATTGGCATACATTATTACATTTCAATATTTAACAAACATTAAAAAAAATAATTTTTACTCAAAATCCTCACAAATACTTAAACCAATTTCAAAATACCCATAAAAAACCAATCTTACTCAAAAACAAAATGAAAGCCGGAAGAAGTATGGAAGACTACTCCTCATTTTATATAAAGAACTTTATTGACATAATTTTACTTACATACATGTATCTAAATTACAAAAATTAAACAATATAAATTCTAAAAAAAAATTAAATTATCTAAATTAAAAATTTCTAATATTTTTTTTCTGCAAATAAAGTTTCAAAAATGTAAGGGTTCGGTATACATCGGTGTATGTTACACACGGTATATAATATTTTCTTCCCAAGGAGAAATAAGGAATTTTCCCCATCTTTAATATAAACCCATAAATCCCGTCCTTCCTTTTTCTTACTTCTAAGATTTTCTCCATTATGGGAATGCCCTTTATCCCCCACCTTAACACACATTTGCAGCCAATTCCCTTTCTTCTTCACTCATATTTTAACCCGTACATTCGTTCACACAATGTACCCACGTTTCTTCGTACCTTCCACATCTAAATCTCGCAATCATTCTTTTTTTTCCATGCTCACATTTTCTATCATATACTCAGGCAATCCCTCCTCAATCATTATACTCATATACTTCCTATTATATCTCCCATTCTTCCACCTTTTCCTACTTTCTTGCACCTTGATATCATTCACTCTTATCTCGACTTCATTTACCGCTTCTTCTACATCACTCATTTTGTCCAACCATCGTTGCATAGACCAACCTATTCTTTCATAAATTTTTTCCTCTCCTTTATCCATTCGTTCATACTACTACCCTTTCTTTCTTCCTCTACACTTTTCAATATACCATTTTCACCAATCTCATATTCTCATTCCCCATCACCTTTCTCTCATATTTTTCTAGCTTGTTTATGTCCTTGTTCCATTTATACTTTCCACGTTCTTGCAAAATTATCTCCCTTGGTGTTGATGTTTCGACTCCAATGATTCTCCTCAACGCTCCACATATTATTTTTTCAATGTCATCTCTCTCTTTTACTCCCCAAACTTCCGCTCCGTATAATAATATGCGTCGCACGCACCCTTCCATTATTTTAAGTCCCATACTCGCCGACTCTCCAAATTTATTTTCCCACACACATCTTAATCTTTCCATTGCCACTCTTGCTTTTTCCTCTGCATCTCTTACGTGTGCATTACAATTCCCATTATAATTTACCGTAAAACACAAATACTTATACATTTTCACACTTCCAGTTCGTGGCTAGTTTCCTAGACAGCTCGTCACCATGCTTATTCCATATAAGTTTGGGATCGATGCGTATTCCCAGGAACTTTGCATATTCCGGATTATCGAAGCCGTGATTACGCAAAGTAAGAAATAGTTCTTGGTTTTTATCTGTGTTAGTTTTCAGTTTATTGGCCGTGAACCAGTGTAATGTCTTCTCTTTCACGTCATCACATAACTGAGTGACACCCAGCTCGTGCTGACTGTGACAAATGAAGGTGGTGTCATCAGCATACAATACACATTGGACGTCCTGTCCTATAATATTGGATGGCAAGTCATTAATGTATATTAAGAATAGTAAGGGACCAAGGATGGATTCCTATGGAACGCCAACTTTCACTGCAAGTCTCTCAGATTCGTTTCCATTATATCTAACACACTAGTATCTGTCACTTAGGTACGATGTGATCAAAGTGACTGTCAGTTGATCAGATTTATATTTCAGCATTTTATGCAAAAGCATGTTATGACATACGCTATCAAATGCCCTGGACAGATCTAAAAAGGGATAGGCAGTGTTCGCCCTTTTCAAAACAGCCAGTGGTGATGTTGACAAAAGTGAGTACAGCATCCGACGTGTTTTTATTCTTTCTAAAACCAAATTGGCTGTTATGAAATATCTTGTTATGGTCCATA
Organism: Adranes taylori; assembly: GCA_009867245.2. Taxonomy (NCBI): domain Eukaryota; kingdom Metazoa; phylum Arthropoda; class Insecta; order Coleoptera; family Staphylinidae; genus Adranes; species Adranes taylori. The sequence continues at coordinate 3,564 of WYDF02307084.1, read as the reverse complement.
TGAGTTAAAATTCTCTTGTATAAAGCTTTTTCAAACACGTTTGAAATCACTGGCAAAATAGATATAGGTCTGTAGTTTTTAGTGTTAGTTACGTCACCCTGTTTGAAAATTGACATCACGACAGCTATTTTAAGACTCAGGAAATATTCCCGCTTTAAACGATTGATTCATGAGCTTTGTGATTGGCGATACTAAATTATCCACATTCGTTTTCAGTAGCTTCATGTTTAGTCCGTAAATATCTGAAGGTTTCGAATTTTTCAACGAAGTTACAATGTCTTTGACTTCAATTGTGCCAATTTCCATAATTGTTGGGTCCGCCATCATTATTTAAAATCGGGCTACAGAGCTCTATAGCATCGTCTATCGTGGCCGGCAGTGATGATATTATATCGGTACTTAATGTTAATAAAAAAATTGTTGAACTCATTTGAACTCGGTGTGTAATGCAACGGGGAAGCCAAGCATTACCTTATAAACTGATACGGTCGATGGAAATGGTAGGAACTACTATAGGTCAATAACACCCCGGTTAACGTAGGTGTTATAGTCGCTGAGTGATTGGTCACTAACATGCCGGCTAACGTACGTGTTGTCTCAGTGACTAAAACTAGTCCCGGCTAATGTAGATTAGAATTATACACTCTAGTGAGTAGTACAGAAAGGTAGACGGAGAAGCAAGGCTATTGAAAATACATGCAATCACTTGTTAAAACACAAATATTTACAATGAATAATATGTTAGTAATGCATTTTATTATATTTATACAGGTATATGCGAATCACTTCGAAATCAAACTTGGAAAAGTACTTAAAGCGATTCATTATGACGTCGATATCGAACCAAACTTACCGAAACGGGCATTGCGCGATGTTTTCGAAGAGTACCGCAAGCAGTCATACCCAAACCGTCATCCAGCTTTTGATGGTGTTAAGAATATGTACAGTCCGTATGAACTACCAGAAGGAAGACGTAAGAAATTAACTTGACTTTTATAATATTTATATTTAGGATTTTTTCAGTCTTATTATTGTCTACTTTGACAAATACAGTTTATTAATTTTTTTATCCCAATATATAACAATTATTACATTAACAGAAAGCTCAGTTGGACAATGAGTTTTATAAAAAATATGATAATACAAATATATCAAACTTATAAAAACTAAGAGATACACAATTATTAAGTAAATTAAATGTACAACAACTAATTAAAACAATTAATTACTTGTGAAAGTATATTGGAAAAATTGTGAAAGTATAATAAATAAAAATAATAAGTGAAAGCAAATAATAAGAGAATGTAAATTAAACAATTTTAAAATAAGTTATGTTGATCAGTGTAATAATTCGGTAGATATATTATCTTTATCCTTTTATTTATTTATTTTTCAGTGGAGGTAACTATAATGGTAGATAATCGTGAAAAAAAATATGTAGTTAAAACGAAGAGAGTAAACGAAATTGATTTATCTCTACTCGATCAATTTTTCCGATCTAGTCGCGATGTGAATATGCACGTTAGCATGCAACGTGTGCAAGATGTTCGTATCTGTTTGCAAGCATTGGACATTGTTTTACGTATGCAACCGGCTAGACAAATGATCTCAGTTGGAAGGTGTTTTTTTTCGCCGCCGAGAGGCAGAACTTTAGATTTGGGTGAGTTTCGAATTAAATTTATTTATTGTCTATTTGTTTGTCTGTTTGTCCTCTATGATCTCGGAAACGGGACCCAGGAAAACAACGTTTACCGGGTTCGCTAGTTACAATAAATAAACTACTCGAACAAATTTATAGGTCAACATTTCAGATCTCTGATTTCTACAAATATTAAAAGATTTATTATTTTATGGGCATTTGTGGAAAATTCATTTCAGCTAAATTAAGTGGCAACGTAATGCAAAATGACGATGTTTTGACAGCAGTAAATCAAAGTGAAAATTGAAACATTTTGAACAAACAAGTAATTGAAATCTGGCAACTCCAATGAATTTCAACATTCTAATAGCGACTGATGCATCCGCATATTCTGAGCGTTGGATGTGGTAAAATGGCTATGTTATCGCCTTGAAACTATTCAGCAACTATCCTTTCAGCAGGAGGACGCGCGCATCATGCATAAATAAGAAGCCTGGTTTTCAGTAACAACTGGTACCTGGTATCAACAGCAGACTTATTGAGTTTGCACATACACCTCCAAATTTCGTCGGTATATCGCAGTGCAGGTAGGGAACCTTTTACAACAGTAAGTGGGGTGCTGCCATTCAGTGAAATTCCTGCTCAAACCATGTTTTAAACTCAAACTGGTTTTAAAAGGCGATATCTCACTTTTTGTCATATTGATCGTAGAAACATTGTAAAAACGTTTCTGAGAATGTTATTGTTTTATAATATTTGATTAGAAAATGTGTCGGCAACTACTATAAAATCCCAATATGCTACTTGGACTGCAGTGGCTAATTGAATTGGTTAATTAAGATTTGATTCAAATGGAAATAATCGGTTTCTTAATGAGACAAAATGTATTTTTAGGTGAAGGTATGGAAATGTATCGCGGCATCTATCAGTCTGCGATTTTGGGCTGGAAGCCGTTCTTAAATGTTGACGTATCGAACAAACCGTTTCCTAAGGAAGGCAAATTAATTGATCTGATACCCGAAATTTGCGGAGAACAACGGGGAAGAGATTTCATCGCACCGGATCTTAAGCAGCCATTACGACCTGACCAGCTGAAGACTCTTGGCAAATTTTTAAAGACAATGAAAGTAAATTATTTTATGTAGTGTTTTAGGTTTTGTTTTATCTGAATAATAGAATTTTTAGTTGGGATGCATATTACAACATTACATAGTGTACTCTATACTTACAGTAATGAAAATGAATGTTAGAAATAAATGATTTTTTTTAAAATTAAGTTTAATTCTCTAAGTCAGGCATGGGCAATGGGCAGGATTATCTTGTTTCCAAAGAGCCCCGGGTCCTAAGTATCCCAGGGGCCCTCGCTCTCTTCTCTCCCCGATGATGAAATCGTTATTCTTTGAATAAAATTCTTGCCACTTAAATACACTAAATATTGACTATGGACTAGAATTCTTGAATTTTTTAGGCATAAATAAACGTCGTTTGTTTTATTTTTTGTATGGAAACATTTAAAAATCCTATAAATCGTTACTTAATTTCGTCTTTTTTATGTTACATAACGCATTTTGTCTACAATAATATCAACAAACGAGCCTTCGATATTTATTTGTGCTCTGTCTTATTGTACTGTTATTTCCTGTCTTGGTTTTTAGTTTAGATGTAATATAAGATGCTATTCTAGTATCATAATTGTGTTTTGCTATATTTTGGTTTATTTCTATTCTATGCTTTTTTTCTTATTCTAACAAGAAATATTATTTTATTTTAGATATCTTATTCTATACCAGGCCACGATGTTACGCGAAGAACATATCGGGTGAACGACGTTGAGAGAAACTCTGAAAGTATGTTTCGGCTTGATAACGGTGACGTAAGTACTGATACGAAGACTGCTCGACCACTTTATATTTTATATGATATAT
>WYDF02307073.1:0-15220 GCA_009867245.2 Adranes taylori | reverse complement strand
TTTAAGTGCTAAATAATGAAGTAAAAATTCTTCCATTTGATCAATTATTTGCCAGAATTTCGATAAATTCAAGAACTATCTGTTATTGTAGTTTATATTATGATATTAAATTTGTTCTCCATTTTATTTAAAAGCTATTTTGCATGCAGACCTCATGCGAAGCAAGTGAGATAAAACATGAAAACTTACATCAAAGCCACATTAACACAAGAAATAAATCATAAATGGAGAAAAGGTCAAGCACACAATATTGATAACGTAAAATCTAATGCTTGTTTATCGACAGGAGGCTTAAAAAGGCGTTGATATTCATCTATTGGTCATATGAATTAAAATAGGCGGGCATTATTCATACAATATAAAAATTATTACTAGATATTTTAATATTTAGAATAAAGCACTTAATTATAAATCAATTACCAAAGTAAATAATGTAAAATTAATTTAAAAACTAACATTTTATTTGATTTTGCAAGGTATTGATTATAGTAACACAAGTTGACCGAAGCAACATACTTCGCTTCACAACTACCCCTTCCACTATATTTTATGGTAAATATATAAATAAGCAACTCTCAAGCTGATTCCAGTTCTTTGCCAAGATGACAGCTCAAAGTTTTCTAATCATGTATATAATCATTGTAATAAGTTATATAAATGTTCAAATGATTTCATGTCTAAATGAACCAGAAGAAAATTGTGAAACCTTACCATCAGAAATACATTTGACTAAAGGTAAAAAAAAGGGATAAATATTAGTTTCAGCGCTTCATAATTTTTTTTCGCATTTAAAAATTTGCCAATTTTTGTTGATATGTATATATATATATCTTTATATTTTATATTATTTCCTTTCTTCAATTTCACCCTTATTTTCGGAAACTTTTTTGTTAATATAAATGTACTTATTTTCAGAATAGAAAAAAAAAACCTGACCAAAAAACAAAAAGCCTCACCCTTAATCCTTTTGTGCCGTGTTTTTTGTACTTAAAATTTAAAACTTTTTGGAAAGTATTTGATAATCTGGTATTATTGAATAATATAGCAGTCATATTTTTTACGTACATTTTGGGACAAGAATGTTATCTGATGCTTCTAAATTGGACTGATAGGTTCATAAATATAAAATTATAGTCCTCAATGCTCTGATAAAGTTTTTGGCGAAAGAATTTTTTAAAGTATGTATGTTAAAAACTTTTACATCAGTAGCCGTATATGTGAAAGCTAATACGGCACTACAGCGGCAATCTGATTTCCTTTTTGGCTTTTTTATTTGAAATATTTGAATATCTCTGCAAGAGAACTATTACTTTCGGTTAATTAAATCATTTCATTGAAATATATATACATATATATATATATATATATATATATATATAACCAGAGGGGTCATAGACATAAGACCCTTGGAGCTAAAACAGTGATCTGTTTTATTACATCTGGCATCTTATTTAAATAGTTCTACAAAATTCACTTGTTTAAATACTGACTGGACTAAGTCTGAATACGATTTGTGACATCAAAATTGATGGCACAATATTATTATTAATTTTCATTCAATATTATTATTATCATCATAGCAATATTATTAATTTTCATTCTGTATATCTTAATGCGGCAAAAAAAAAACAACTAAATGAATTTAAATATTTTATAGTAAAACTAAAATTGTTTTCTGTAGTTTTAAAATTAATTTCATGCATTTGGTCAATGTCTTAAAATACATGGCGCAATTAGGCCCCTTTAGCTCTGTGCGTGGACAAAAAATGCAATCCGGTAAATTTATTTGAAATATTTGTTCACATTAATTACTTTTTTGCAAAATTTGCGGAAAAAAATTCTAAACAGCAATTTCAGCATATATATATTTTTATTGATATGCAGTATGTATACGATACTATATCTAGGGCCGGAGAAAAAGCGGTGACGCAAAACATAATTGGCGCGCCATAACTAAATATTTTTTATTTCTATTTTGTTGTTTTGCCACCCCTCTTGTGTTAGTGCCCTGGTGCTTAGCCTACCTTGCTTACCACCTTCCTCGGCCCTGTATATTTTATAAAGAAAGCTTCGTAACAACTTATCTTGTGTGTACTTTTTGCTCTCATCCGATATTTATTATTACATTTGATTAAAAGAGTTTGCTAATTTAGTCTTTAAAACTAAAAGCATTGTTCTAATGTTTTAGAAGAATACGATGAGCTTGGAAGATTACAAAGAACTTGTAATGGTGAAGTTGCAGTAAATAAATGTGAAGGCACATGCAATAGTCAAGTACAACCCTCTGTGATAACGCCAACTGGATTTTTAAAAGTATTTAAGTATTTGTTTTGATATAAATAGCGTTAATTTCAAATTAAAAATGGAATTTTGGAATTTTTAAAAATATTGGAATTTTTTAATTACTTAAATTAGTGCCGAGTGTATATTCTCCTATCACGAGCATTATATCTTCCACATTTCACCTTCATGAAAAAGTTTCAGGAATTTGTTTAGAAAATTAAAAATACAAGTTTATTCATTAAAATCGATATTGTTCCTCCATCGACTGCAACGCACTTATGTCAGTGCTTGATCCAAAGGTTTTCGGTATGACCATCAGAGCCGTCTTCGATTTTTCCATTATAGCTATGACGCTGCTAAAACGCGTTCACCGGAGCGGTTTTTTAAGTTCCGAACAGGAGGAAATCGCAGTGAACCAAATCAGGCGAATTCGGTGGCTGTTGTATGGAATTCGTTCCGTTCTTGGCCAAAAGTTGCATTTTGCGACGGTGCATTATCGTGGTGCAAAATCCACGAGTTGTTTACATACAAATCCGGTCTTTTTTGACAAATTGCTTCACGAAAACGTCTCGTAACTCCCAAATAATATTCCTTGTTAACTTTCTGGCAAGAATTCATGATGCACAACATCCTTGGAATCCATGAAAACAGTGAGCATCGTCTTCTTTTTTGACTGAAGCCTACGTGGTTATTTCGGTCTTCGCTTGATGCCTGGATTGCGTGTCATACTCATAACCCACGTCTCGTCTCCAGTAATGATGCGTTTTATAAATCTTGCGTCAGATTCAGGCATTAAAATCATGCTTTTCGCGAGGTCAACCTTTTTTGCATGAAATTCGTGTTTTTCGGCACCAGCTTTGCAGCGACACGTTTGAAGCTCAAATCATTCACCAAAATCTGTTAAAAGGAGACATAAGCGATATTCAAGTCGAATGGTCAATTTGCGGTTTTCACCCACACTTTCTTTGATTTTATCGATGTTTTCATTGGTTCCCGATGTCGACGGCCTGTCCCTGTGTTCGTCATTCTCGACGGACTCACGTTCACTTCTGAAGCCTTCGTGCCACACATAAACGTTTATTTTCTATAGAATATCGTTGTCGAATCACTTCTCCAACATTTCCAAGGTCTTCACACCGTTGAATCTATTTTTAACGCAAAATCTAATACAAACTCGTTGATGCAAAGTCGATTCCATTTTTGAAATCGTAAAAACTCGAAAACACACATAGAGGCAGTTGTACTCGAGACGGCGTAACCTTTACAAATATCAATGACGCTCCAATTTGGTGGGAATGTCAATGGTAAGCTAACAATAAAATAAGAACTCAAATCGGGTAACTGGGAACACCACACCGTGGCCATTCCTGAGACTTTTTGATTAAGGTGGTATATTCAGAAAATCATTCCCAGAGGAATTGACGTTCTTTCAGGCTAAACGAGAAATAATATTTAAAATTATTACAACATAGTCGCTACTCTACGTACGCATATGACTTCAAAGTTCAAGTTTTATGTCGAATAACACTTAAATAATAACTCAAAATTTTTACTCAAAATTAACTCAAAATACCACAAAATAAAATTTTATGGCCATAGAGCTTTTTACGACGATATCTATTATGATCATTGACACTGTCTGACCGCGAACAGTGTGTAACTGAACCGGTTTGTGTAATCTTAATGTTAGTTTGAACTCTACACACTTGTACGATATGAAAATAATTTTGTACTAATATCTTCATTATTTGTTCGAATTTACCTTATATATCTTATACTCATATTCATGCAATTGCATATGTAAAGTCAGATTCAGTTTAATACGAAATAATATGCAGCAAATGTTTTCTTCAGCATATTTTTTCTTGGCTTATAATGCGCAAAAGTCAGTATTGTTCACTGAATGATTGTGTGATGTGACTAATCTGTGCAGATCAAATATTTTAGAATTCAACCAAATTAAACGAAAAAGTCTTACATTGCCAAAGTAAATGGAAATGTAAATGACTTTTTTTTAGGGCAATGCAAAGAATTTGAGCTTATTGATTGCAATTGTGGAGTTCTACCGTTATAAATTTTATTTTTTAATTTTAATCTTTTTTTAAATGTAAATTTGAAGAGAAAAAAAAATTTGCAAACGTACAGTGTGTATACCCGTGTGTAAACGTAAAGCGTGTATAGCGTATATATGTTACTGCAAAAGCTCGAACTACAGTAAATCTTAAGATTTTCCAGGAAACATAAGATTTACAAAGTCCTAATGGTAGAAGTCCGAACTGTTCTATGATTATGGTAAATTTCGGACTTTTACCAGGATTCACTCAACAAATCTTAGATTTTATATCAGAGACACGGCAAATGTTGAAAAATAATCATGTCTAGACATGCTCGCCACATTATCTTACTCGTGGTCCCCGCCCTCGGCTAATATTGCGCGCTCGCTACAGCGTGTCGACACTTATTTTTGGATACGTATGTCTTTTTGTTAATTCGGTGTCTGTTTGTGTTTTTGCCCTGTAGAAGTATTTTTGAATGAAAATGAGTCTAAAACCGAGGTTTTATGAAATAGTGGACGAACTTGTAGGCAGCACGAAAGACAATAACTTTTATCTCGATAGGAACAAATACGCAAAGTGTTTAGAGGAAGTAAAAACTATTAAGAACATTAAAAAACAAGCCAGTTGAAACAAGTTCATTACAGGCGTATAAAAAGTTATGATATTTTAACTATGGGCGGTGAAGAAAAGCTAATTGCATCAGTGAAGGAGGAGAATGGAAAGATCAGGTACTACGTTTGTTCCGAAGACTTATTAAACATTCTCGAAGAAACGCATCTTGCTATTGGTCACGGTAGAATGATAAGAATGCTTAAGGAATGTACCGCAAGTACAAAAATATTACAGTCGAGTCTATTATGGCATATATAAAGTTGTCAGAAGAAACAGAAAGGGCATCGTCAGTAGGCCTATACTTCATAGTGAAATGAACTCAAGCTGCCAGGTTAATCAAATAGATCTACAAACTACACCAGATGGGAATTATAAATTCATTTTATTTTACAATGACCATCTTACCAAATGTGTGATCCTCCGTGCACTTAAGACTAAATGCGCCGAAGAAGTCGCATCTCTTGGATATTTTCACTGTTTTTGGAGCGCCAAACAACCTTCATTCCGATAATGGTCAAGAATTCTCTAACAAAGTCATTGAAAGTTTATGCGCCATGTGTCCAGATGTGAAAATTCTTCAGGGAAAGCTAAGACATAGGCAGAATCAAAGGGTCAGAGGATCTAAAATTCATCCAGACAATGAAAAATAGAGCATATCACAAAGGAATCAAATGTTTCCCCAACGAAGCAATGTTTGGTTGTCCAATGAAAATGGGCATTGCAACATTAGCGATCCCTAGAGATATGATTGGAGTAATCAAATCTGAAGAAGATTTAGAGAATTTATTGCATTCGCAGAAAAGTACAGAACAAATTATAGCTGCCGAAAATGCAATTGAAGAGGAGAAGGAAGATAATAATGTTCAGAATGAGTCACAAAAGGACGAAGACAATAACACTGTCGAGAATTAAACACAAGACGAATACGAAATGATTATTACTGAGAAGGTGGATAGGAAATAACTATGTGCCAATATGACGAATGAGGTAAATATCACTAGAGAATGCGATACCGATTCAGAGAGAGAAATTACGAGCCAATCTCAGGAAGTTTCAACTATAGAGGCAATACCCAAAAATATTAAATCTGTACTGATAATAAAAAATAAAGCAAAATTGAGTTTGGAGAAACAAGCTGAAAAAATGAATGCCACGTCGACTGATAAATATCCAAATGTAATATTGGTCAAAATGTAAGACTGAAATTGACAAAGCTAAAACTGACCCGAAAAGCATTATTGCATTTGCAGTAGGTGTTAGAGACAACTATTTTTACCAACTAGGTACCAAAATTGAAATACTGATCAGCTTTATAAACAAAATCAATATAGCTCTTGCTTGGAAGACTTCTTTATTAAGATAGAAGTTGTAAAATATAAAGAAGTGAGTCTTCGAGAAGTTGTCGGAAAATTGTCTGACCGAAGACAAGGATTTAAAAATGGAACTGTCTCAAACAAATTCTCGACGAAGACGTGCGTTTGCAAGTCGTCAGGATTGCTTGGTAATTCGAAATGCAACAATAGTTGCTACAAATCAAATCCTTTTGTTCCATGCTGCTACAAATAAAATCCTTTTTTTGCTATAGACAATTAATAATACAATTAATAATACCAAATGATAAGAATTTTTGTTTATTTTACTGTTCAAAAGGCATTTTAAAAATGTTTTAAAGTTATGTAGCTATTAATTTTACTATTAATAAATGTCAATTGTTAATACCAAATGATAAAAGCTATTGATGATTGATTACCTTTGCCAAAGTAGATATTATAATTTCTAAGAAGAAAATTTAATTTAATTTTACTGTTAAAAACCATTTTGAAAATATTTTAAAATGGACTTGATTAGTCATTTTAATATTTAATAAATACTTTCTATTACATTGTTTTATTCTCAAAACCAACATTTACTAATCCTACAGACACCAACCAAACCAACAGACACTAGTGGTAAAAAACCCTGAAAATCGTCTTATTTTATATTAAACGTCTTTGATTAAACCTTACATTCACCAACTCATGTTGAAAAATCCTAGGATTTGCAAGTAAAACCTAAGATTTACCAATATTCGGATTTTATTACAGTAACATATATAATTAAAGTAAAAACATTTTTGCTAAAATACTGTAAAAAAGGCTTTTGTTTAAATTTTATATCACCTATACCATCGTTCTACAATGAAAAGATATTCTTTGTTTTACAAACTTTGTAACCCACTCTCTCGATAACTACAAATAATTTAATTATAATGAGGTTATAATTTAATGAGATAATGAAAAAATTTATGAAACGTAGTAGAATAGTAGTTATAAATAAGTACTACGTTTTTTTTCGTACTAAAGTAGTATTATTTCATAAATTAATATTATCTACCAACAATTATTTAATTCGAATTGTATGCGAGCTACATCACTTGTTTTTTCAATCTGCTACATATGCTTCGGGTCTACTGATTCATTCTCAAATTATTTGATTCATTTCGAAGGAAATATTTAAATTCACAAACACAACATAAAATAAGCAAAAATAAATACAGTGTAAACTTAGGCTTTTAACAAAAAATTTAGATAAAAAACAAATTGTGCGAGGGTGGTTTGACGAAAATCTGGCCAAAGTAAGAAAACGCATGATTTTGTATTTTATTACTTATTTTTCAACATTTACCCTTCTAAGACAATACACGACGACTTCCAACTTCTACATCCCTTTCGAAAAGCAATTTTGCTCGAGCTTTTCAAAATAGTGGGAAGTTTCGGTCATACTTATCGTTTGTTGCAAAACGGCGTCCTCCGAACGATTTTTGTAGGTTTGGGAACAGGACGAAGTCGCAAGGGACTCGGTGGGCAGTCGATCAATTCGTAGCAAATTGGTTCAATTTTACTTGCACGACGGCCGCTCTGTGAGCGGATGCGTTGTCATGATGAAAGAGAAGTTTTGCGAGCCAAACCAGGGCGTTTCTCTTCAATTCGGCGTCGAAACGGTCCAATAATGCTACGTAGTAATCGCGAATTATGGTTTTAGCCTTTGCCAAGTAATCAATAAGAATAATGCCTCTCGCATCCCAACAAACAAACGCAATCACCTTACGGCCGATCGGGTTGCCTTTTTCTTCTTTGGTGTGCCTTCGGCGCCTTTTCTCCACTGTTTTGACTATTCCTTCATCTCCTAATGGACTAGTAATGGACCCACGTTTCATCAACAGCAACATATCGACAAAAAAATCCTTCGGATCACGTTTTATCGTCGCCAGAAGCTTTTATGAATCCGTCACATGTGTGCGTTTTTGGTCGATAGTGAGTAAACCCGAAACCTATTGCGAGGTTAGTTTTTTCATATCCAAATGTTTGTCTATAATAGCGTGTTCACGCTCAGTTGATATGTTTGCAGCCTCTTCTAGCACAGGGATTTGGATTTGACGGTTTGCCATAATCATATCAATGATTTTGTTGACGATTTCTGGTGTAGTGACGATTGAAGGCCCTGGGTGGTCATCATCAAAAACCCACTCTCACGAACACTAACAAATTCAGCTTTCCAAAATGTAACTGTTGCTATCGACGGTGTAGACTAACAATAAACAGCATCCAGTTGGGCTTTGATTTCTACACTTTAATGTTGTGTTGTGAAGGGACTTAATCACTGAACGATATTTCGACTATTTCCATTTTTTACAAAACACATTGCTTGCTTGCGACGGCTATAAAAACCAAACTAATTGTTCTTTTTGCTTCAAATTTTGACAGACGTCATGTGTTGCATGGCAGATGTCAAAACTAATATGGCGTTGGTTGTCACGTACCGCCATATATCGAAGGCTAGATTTATGGCAAACCACCCTCGCATAACAACACAATAAATATGACAAACAAAATAAACAATTAAAATCTGACAAGAGCACGAAAGAGAACATAACAACATAGCACAAAAAAAGATTACAAGAACAACGAACCAACTGAAGAAAAACACACCGAGAAAAGAAAATCAGTAGCGTAGCATGAAGAAAATAAGTGAGTGGTACGTGGATAATTAAAAATTTAAACAATATAATATAAGTTGTAGATATATGAACAACTAATGTTTTTTTTAGGAATGTTACTGTTGCAGAGAAAGTTTTCTTCGAGAACGAATAATATCTTTGACACATTGCTATGATCCTGATGGTATGCGATTAACTGAAGAAGGCCGATCCGTGATGGATGTTAAACTGAAAGAACCAGCTGAATGCAAATGTTATAAATGTGGAGATTTTAGTAGATAAACTTACAAAAGCTTCTGGAAATTGATGACATTTTATTATCGACTACGTATTACTTTTAAATTTAATTTAGATTTATTTAACAATAGTATACGTTGGTATATATACTTTAGAATAATGATAATGTATTAATTATAAAATTAAAGGATGCGAATTGTTTCTATTTTCAAGGCACTTAACTGGAAAGTTTTTCTTAAATGTCCAAAATAAAACAGGACGTCATAAATATATCCTTAGTCTTTGTTAAAAAACCTAATAATAAATAAATTCTAATTAAATAACATTTAAAATAAAGAGAATGTATAGTGAATCTAATCTACTCTTATACAAACATATCGACAGATATTAATTTAATAGGTATGTAATATCCATAATTACAACAAACCTGCTTTCGGACCATATGCAGGCTAGGAGTTCTAAAGTTCATATGGGTTCTAGTATTGGGTTGTTTTAGGTTACCAAATCATTGACTTTCTCCCGTTTAGTCGTTGACATCAATAACTCCAATCCATCGTAGCCCCCCTCGTAGTCCTTGTTTCGTCGTTGTCGCGTTGTGTTGCTCCCGTCTATCTGGTAGTTGTCTCTCTCACGTTTTGTCTTTGACACCACCTCTCGTAGCGACCAATCCCTCGTAGCGCCCTAATCCATCGTAATCGTTGTCGTGTTGTTGTTCCCGTTTAGTTAGTTGTCTCTCGCCTTGTACTTTTAACAGCTAACACCACTTAGTTCAAACCCTAGTAGTCCCAATATGGTCACCTAAAACACCACAATACTAGAACCCATATGAACCTTCGCCTCCCTAGTCTGTATGTCTGAAGACGGCCCGAAAGAGTTGAAACTATAGTCACAATCTTAACAATTGTACTATACGTGGTAGCAACGAAATAAAAACACAAATTGATCTCATCATGGATTACCACTAAGTAACGCTTGACTTAATCAATCTATTATTTGAAGTATTCTAATACTTTATTTTGACTGGAACTGGAATGGCTTTTTGAAGAAAATGGACGAGTTTACGAAACTTATCGGAATGTCCTGAAAAAGATGATGTACTTCTGGATGAGTGATTATTATTGACTGCTTTGTACGTAATACCACAAATTCAATTTCACCATTATTAGGTTTCAATGTAGCCAATGCAATGGATAGACTAGTTCCTTTCAACCTTATTCCATTTACTTTAATGACTTCATCTCCAACTAATAAATATCCGCACATATGTGATGCAGATCCTGGTATAATTTCCTTTATTACATAATGAGTTGTGGGATCACGAGTAACTTTTATGCTAGTTTCAAATCGATAATATCTTCTGACTTACAACGTATTCTAACACATTTATAGCTTATCGGTATTCGTATTTAGCAGACCGCTATAACCGGATTTAGCTTCGGAAGAAATTTTCGATGTCTCTACTCTCTCATCAAATGTTTGACCCAAATTGGCTCAAGACAAGTTGTTAGCTTGTAAGACCCAAATTTTCTGTTTTAGATCGAAGTTTTTTCTTTTGTTTATTCCACGCGCGATATACGCTCTTGGACAGGAGGCGTCGCGGTACCACTCTATAATGGATTGTGATGTGAGGAAGCATGCCATCGACGACGCATTGGCATAGTTGGTAACAATTCGGTTGACTCGCTTTCTTTTTAAAATTTTTCCCATTTTTCACCAACATGTTGCTAGACTAGATTTTGATAAACTGAGATTCTCTCTACTAGAAGGAGGCGCTGAATGCGCATGACAAAGCGGCATGACAAGGAGGCGCATGACAAAGCTGAATGAAGAAATTCAGTTTTGTGCCTTCGTCATTTATCGCCGACAACCTGACCCGCTGTGGATTCGGATCAGAGCATCGTCTTCGAAATAGTCGCATCATTATATATTTTAATGCTTAGTAATAATTTTTTGAAACATCAGAAACGCGTGTCGTCTTATTATTCATGGACATATTTGCAAATTCATTATCTGCAACATGTCTTAAAAAAGCGGATACTTCAAGACGTATGGCACCATTTCACCCATTATTATAAGGGATCAGTAGTATCTTCTTTATTAGGAGCATCACGGTCGTAATATTTGAAAGTCTACGACATACTCATTAAGCCAGCTGGGTGTTGATTGAAATGAAAATTTGCCTTATGAATTATAAGTTTTTGAATGCAACCAGCTGTACATGAAATTCGTAATTGATGTTTTTATATCAACTAATTAAAAACATCACTTACCAATATCACCCAAAGCTGGTTACATTCAAACACTACTTCATAAGACAAATTTTCAGTTCTATCAACACCCAGCTGGTGACTTAATGAGTCGTAGACTTTCAAATGTTAGAACCGTGATGCTCCTTATAAAGAAGATGCTGATGATCCCTTATAATAATGGGCGAAATAGTGCCATACATCTTCAACTAGCCGCGTTTTTAAGACATTTATTCTAATTATGGATATTATGTACCCATTCAATTAAATAACATTTAGTTCGTATTCAATTCTTATTCTCCTTCGAACACTGATCGATCGAAGGTTTCGTCTCTAGACAAAATTGGTCGTATCAAAAATATATTTTACTGTTGGTGGAAGAAACAAATGTTGCCTCACAACTGCCATACATGTTTAATCAACAGTTTTTTTGGACATCCTAATAAAACTATTAACAAGAATTCATCCTATATCCTTCCAGTAGCGTCAAGTGAATATAGTTTAAAGGTATGCAAAACAAACCAAATATGTTTCTTTTGTAAAATATTTATTTTTCAGTTAGTCTTTTCACAAGTAGACAATATTCCGGATAGCCTATTTACTTCAACTTATTCGTTTCTAAAGAATAACAAACATTTACTTGTAAGCCACCCCCTTCCACCACCATGATTACACATCATCTGGGAACTGATTTGAAAATCTGGGAATCTGGGAAGTTCATGCGGAATTTTAACACCTTAACTAGCAAATTAACTTCATTGCAATTCATTAAATCGGGGATTTAAAAAAAACTGCGAGAGGTCTTGTTGCCTGTAGCGATACATGAAACTAGTATATCTGTTCTCTAAACAAAATTCTACTTTCTTGCGATGCTATCCCGTATTTCATAAGGACTACTTGCGGTATATCTTTTTGAGAAATGTTTAAAATGTTTAACATCTATATTCAAATATGAACACCCTTAAAAGTGAATTGTATTGCTGATTCCAAAAACCAACAAGAAATTAACTGTGTTTAGAATTACAATATTCATAGTTCTGTGTTCGAGCTAATTTATTCAAATTATTACGAAGCTAAATTTACTTGGGTGTATTGTTTAAACATGTTTAAACAAATATGGCCTGTTCATATTTTGAGTCAAATTGGTATTAATATAGTTGTCATCCAGCAATTAAATATTCATTAAATTGACTAAAAAAGCCGGGCCCAGGGCAGATGCATTTTTGGATTGGTGGAACCATTATCAATACCCCCTATATGTATTTAATATCATTGCGTTAGTATATGAGACTATCGCTCTCTGCATCACGCGACTACTAAATGCATATAGGGGGTATTGATAACGACTCCACCAATGCCAGAAATGCATCTGCCCTATACCTAGATTTTTTAATGAATTTTTTTAATGGATTATTTAATGAATTTTTTAATGAATTCCTAAACATCCGTATGCAGTTTTCGTAATAATTGACACACTTAATGTTCTAAATAAGTCACTTATGAGAATTTTCGGGAAATAAGGTGCTATATGGATGTGGAATATAATGTTTACAGACCTATTAATTGAATTGAAAGTGTAACATTTCCTCAATTTGTCATTGAATGTGGTGGTTTCCAGCAATAACCACTAGGCTTTAATGAAACGTTTTTATCACGGAAAAGAAAAATAAATAGGGTCTGGATGAATTAAATGCTATGGGTCAGAATCAGTTTCACTCACCTTTGGATGAAATACCTACTGATTGCGAATTAGTAGAATCCGACTTTGAAGATAATCATTGCTGATGAAATGTCATGTTGATAATGAGGTGTTCGATATTGAGGAATTCGATGTTGCTTTCGAAACTGCTGATGATTTAGAAGCTACGTGACTATAACAACAATACTGACAATACAACAAGACTTATTCCACTTGGTGGTAGAAAGAGTCAGCGGACATAAATGTATGTCCTGGTTCAAAGTACTTAATTGTCAATTGTGAAAGGTTCACATATACAGAATTAATGATAAAGATAAAAAAACTAAAAAGAGTCCAATTCTTATTCTGAGAGGAACAGTTATTTAGCCATAATATTATTTCTTGTTGATCTCAATAGAAAAGCGAAAAAGTACTAACTATATCTTCTTTTGTTCGACCGGCGATAGCTTCATGCCACAACACGGCAGTTGGAAGAACTTTCTGCTTTTTACCAATAAGTACAAACGTTTCATTAAATACAATAATCCTTGGAACAAAATAACTTCTTTGAACATTTCACATCTAGGTAGCATTACTATCTAAAAAACAATTCTTATACAATAAGTGTGAAGTGACAAAGCATCAGCATATTATTACCTTTTGTAAATCTGCTGGTTTCCGCATCAAGCCGTTTCTCGAGAAAACTTTGCTCTTCCTATGTGTTCTGTCCATTTCTTACAATCATCACAACTGATTTCTGCATTTGTATCGGAATGTCCTGTTATACTTTTATGAAGTTTGTTAGCCTCACACCAAAAACATTCTTCGTGTGCAAGTGTAGTGAATGAAATATTTTTTTTTGCTAACTTCATCGCGATATAAATAGTAAGAAAACTTCAATGCTGGATACTTTAACTGAAAATCTTTGTACATCGTAGTTATTGTTGTATCACTGGGAAGATACTTTCGGTATGGTGCATGATTTCGACGATAATGAGAAACATTTGGTTTGAATGACTCATTGTTAACTTTTTCTTGCTTTAAGGTTCGCTATATTAGACAAGCACAAAACGTTTCTAACAGCTCTGTCATTATTTATTTCGTAACCAAGGACTGACAAAAAAAATTTCTTGCACACAGTGAAAACTTCTGTTTCATTTTGTAGTCTGTATGTGTTGGTCATTTTGCGTGGTGTATCGTTACCACAAGTTTTTCTTTTTACATTGCATCGCCCAGTTGAAGTTAAAATAAACGTCTTTTGTTCACTGTAAATCATTTTCCAGTACTATTCATTTATTGCTATTCTTCTCTCTAGAGAAATATTTGTAGTACATTGTCTTTTACATTGAACAGAATTGCATGGAGACTTTGATGAATGTTTTTTTTTATTTTTTCATCCAGTTTTTTCTTTTTCCTCTCTTTCAAAGGTTTTGGCAGTTTCTTTCTTTCCCTAATGCTACTTACTTTTGTATATAAATTGGTCTCTGTTGTAATAACATTATGTAAAAGTTCCTCTAGCAAATCATTTATTACGTTAAAATCATCAATTATGTTCAAGTCGCTTTTGTTATTATCATCAATTTTTGGGTTATTGGTTTCTTCCGATAATTTACAATTTATTGTGCAAAAAGTTTCAGTCGATTTGTTATTGTAATTATTATTCCCAGCATTATTTTCGTCACTAATGCCTAATAGTTTATCAATAATTGTAGAACAATTGTGAGCAATATGATTTGTATTTTTAGTATGGCAAGGAAGTTCAGTAATTTGACCTTCTTTGATACTTATCATTTGTTGAATAATGTGTGGTTTATTTCCTGATGATTTTTGTTTACGTATTGAATCTGAATCGTAATCAGATTCTAAGCTATCATTTTCAACTTAATAATTTGGATCCATTAGTTCTTCTGACTTTTCTTTATTGTGGATATTTTTCAAAGCAGTATTCTTCATTCTAAGTTCAAAATTTTTAGAAGCCAAATAAGCTAATTTTTTTCCTCTACTTGAAAACTGGTCCATGATAAAGCTTAAAATAGATGTTTTTTATATTAATACTAGCGGACCCGGCAAACGTTGTTTTGCCCCCCATCTGGTCACCATATTTGCCAACGGCGCGAACAGGACCGCTATC
>WYDF02307062.1:0-15220 GCA_009867245.2 Adranes taylori | reverse complement strand
TTTAGAGAGTCGTTACGTGACATCTGCCCAAAGAAGAATCTCGTGTATGACGTCGCCTTTTTAAAGGTGCTGAAGTTCAGATTCTTTGGAGGTGCACCATACAGAGCGAAAAAATAATAATAATATCATCGTTGATCCCAATGATCTATTAAATCACTAGAAAGAACATACCCAGCGACTATTTAGTGAAAACAGTCAAAGAACTTTTATATGCGCTTGTCCGAAATAAATGGTCCCTAAAATACTGGGATCGGAAGTCCGGAATGTGATAAAACAAGGATACTAAGGAAAAACAGGGCCAGATGATGTATATATGGAATCAATTAGGTTTCTAGACGATGAAAATATAGAACTTTTGTTGCAACTATTCAATGATATATACGAGTCAGGTCAAATTTCGAAAGACTGGCTTCACTCAATGTTTCTACCTATTCCAAAGAAGCTAAATTTTAGTCGCTGCGATCAGTTTTGATCAGATTAATGAGCCAGGTCTTAAAGCTCTTCATGAAAATAATCCATAGGAGAATATATAGCGGATGTGAAAAAGAAATCGGCCGCCCAACACAGTTTGGTTTCAGGGAGGGGTTTGGTACACGAGAAGCACTCTTTAGTCTGAGCGTCCTACTTCAAAAATGTCGATATTAGCGAAAGGACGTGTGCCTATGCTTCACGCCAGAAGGCCTTTGATAGTGTCAAACGTCCAGAATTAATAGGGCTCCTACAAGAGAGAATGGCGTATGATAAAGGTCTTGCTTTCATAAAAAAATTATATAAAAATGAAACAGCATGAGTGAAAATAGGAAACGAAATAACAAAGTTTTCCGATTGAAAAAAGTGTAAGGGCAAGGATATGACTTGTGTCATTACACTTTAATTTGTATTCAGAGTCCGCTTTTGAGCGACACTGACGACTGTATAAAAATTAATAATCATCCTATCAACAATCTTCGTTATGCAGATGACATGGTTATCATTGCGGAAAACCAGGAGTCATTGCAACGCCTTATCGACAGAATGGTAGCTGAAGGAGAACGACTTGATTTAAAAATCAACGTAGAAGAAGCAAAAACTATGTTTGTAAGCAGACCACCGACTAGACATTTGAACAGATCGGTGAATAGCAAACCGATTCAACAGGTCTCTACATAAGTTCAGGTATCTCGGCAGATAGATAACTGAAGACCTGGATCCAGACGCAGAGACACGGAGCAGGATTGAACAACCTAAAACAGCATTTATAAATTTGCGAACCCTATTGAGCAATCAAAGCCTTAGCCTGTGCTTACGTTATCGTTTTATCAAAGGCTACATGTACTCAGTGCTGGTCTATGGTGTGGAGACTTGGACCCTTAAGGCTAACACTATGAACCGACTGGAGGCGTTTGCAATGTGGCTGTTTAGAAGACTATTAAAAATTTTGTGGATAGACCATACAACTAACGCTGAAGTCCTAAAACGTATGGGGGCAGAGAGAGAGAGAGAGAGAGAGAGAGAGAGAGAACTGTTGTAAATGATTAAAAGAAGAAAAGCCCCACTGGTGTATTGAAATAAAAGTGAAACAAGTAAAAATGTTAGTAAACATATTCATTCAGAAATACCAAGTACAATAGAAGGAAAAGGAAACATTGTGGGAATACGTGGCATCGGACGGAAAACGTACTTATGGCTCAAAAACATAAGATATTGGACCGATCTTGATGCCCACACACTCTTCAGAGCCGCGTTAAATCGTGACGAATATGTTAAAATTATCGTCAACATTCATTAGATGGATATGCCTCCTTAAGAAGAAGAAGAAGAAGAAGAAGAAGGGGCTAAATCTTGTGTCGAAAGTTCCTTTAATACTTAAGCGAATAAAAAGATCGAACGCATAGCACCGGAGTAATTTGATCTTGAGGAAAAATATACTGCCCTAAATATTTGGGTTCCAATGAAAGCTGGAAGAATGAAACTTGGAGAATTTATGTATGACCAGGGGACCTCAGTTTTGCGATAGTGTGATAAACGGAATATTTTTGGTCAATTATGAGCAATAAAAGCAATTCAAAAACTTTTTAGTAACACTGTATATTTTCTTAAATTTTGGTAGCCCTTGTGATTTGCTTTACAATGATACCACATATGATTGGTCTCTCTTTTATAGTTCCAAATATATAGGCCCTAATAACTAAAAATTCTTTATTTGTTATTACGCTAATAGATTATTGTCAATCAGAATACGTAAGGTATGTTGTATCACACACCCTCCCACCCATGCCATATGATTGACAATTGTTTTTGCTTTTAAAATCTCTCTTACATTCATTGGCCTTTATTTTCCCACGATCATATGTCATATATTTTTAAATGAAACTAAAGACGATTGGTTTTAATTCGTATTACATTATATATATATACCAGGGCCATACAATTTTTTTTGACAGTTTGATAAATTTCATAGGAGTTATTTCAAAAATTCTCAAAACACGAATCCTATATCTTTCCTATACCTATAGAGATATACGAGTTCAGGATTTACAAATGCTTCGGAAGTTAGGTTTTGTTTGGTCCAGGTACTAAATTTATTTTAGGCCATTGCTTAGTATATCCTTGTTCTAGACCTAAAAAAGTGCTATAACTTTCAAACCGCCGCATATATACCAAGAAATATTGTTGGTATTGTATCTTCCATAGCAAAATATTCATCGTCGTACGTCATATGAAAGAGACGTTGTCGTTCGTCTCTTTCATATGGGCTGCATAACCAAGAAGAATTAAAGACTTTTCATTTCCAATATGATGAAGTACGGCTTTTAAACTGAGTTTAATGAATGAAAATGGTTTTCTGCGGAAAACAAGCTTTGGATGTCTTGTTCCCGTCGATGATACGAAAAAATTGTAGTTTCTATCTCAAGAAAAGTCCAATCCTTTATCTGGACGCTAACAATTTTGCTAGAATCATTGACACATTTAAGTGTTCCAGTCTGATTGTTCTATGAAGTTCTGTAGATGTTGTGGCTCTTCCAAAATGTTGTGGCACCAAAATGTGGCTCTTCAATATCGTCTTTTTCTAGCCTTCAAATAAAATAAAAGACATTTATTGGCATAATATTCACAATAACATCATAACATCAAATAATTCCCAATAATAATAGTAGAACTATAAAATCAAATTTTGTAATTATTAAAAGACAACAATAAAAACAAATTCTCTTATTCTCTACTTCCAGGAAGCAGGGAAGGCTTAATCTTCATCCCATCATTCCATTTACATCCCCCTTCCTATCATTCACCTTTTTTTATTTCTCTACCCTATTCCCTTCAATCTAGTTTCTCTTATTTATCTCAACCATGATCCTCTTCATAATAATAATCCCACTCCCATCCTTTCCCAAACATATCCTTCAGTTCTCCTCCAACCTTTCTCATTCTCACTCCATTCAATCCCCTCGCATTCCTTCATCAAATGGTTTCGTTTTTCTTCTTTTTATACACAAATTCTGCACAATCTGTTCTCCTCTTCCTACCAGTACAGATTTCCTCTTTATTACTCCCACACCTAAACTTAGCAATCATTATTTTATCCCCATACATAAACCTGATGTTAACTACACGCTCATATCCACTTCTTCCACGATCTATTTGTACCTGCTATTATACTTGCTTTCATTAATTTTGACAAACCTCTCCTGTCTCTCTACATCCAGGATCCTTTCTATGATCTCACCCGCAACATCATCTCTACCAACCAATTTCTCCCACCACCTCTCAGACGATCATCCAATCCTCCTATTCACCTTCTTCCTGCATTCAATCCATTCATTCAAAATGCTGAACCTTCTTATGTAGTAAATGCGTTAGCACAGAAATATGACCACCGAGTTTTAAGATTGCCACCATAATACTATTGAGATGGTATGGGGCACTGCAAAAATATTTTATAACAAAAAGATTGCATCAAGTAGAATCAAAAACAGATAAGGCTGTTATTAATCTATGACATGAATATTTGAGACAAGTAACTAGCAAAGTTTGGAACAGCATATGATTGGTCTCTCTTTTATAGTTCCAAATATATAGGCCCTAATAACTAAAAATTCTTTATTTGTTATTACGGTAATAGATTATTGTCAATAAGAATACGCAAGGTATGTTGTATCACACACCCTCCCACCCATGCCATATGATTGACAATTGTTTTTGCTTTTAAAGTCTCTCTTACATCTCCATTGGCCTTTATTTTCCCACGATCATATGTCATATATTTTTAAATGAAACTAAAGAAGATTGGTTTTAATTCGTATTACATTATATATACCAGGGCCATACAATTTTTTTTGAGTGTTTGATAAATTTCATAGGAGTTATTTCAAAAATTCTCAAAATATGAATCCTATATCTTTCTTATACCTATAGAGATATACGAGTTCAGGATTTACAAATGCTTCGGAAGTTATGTTTTTGTATCTTCCATAGCAAAATATTCATCGTCGTACGTCATATGAAAGAGACGTTGTCGTACATCTCTTTCATATGGGATGCATAAGAAGAATCAAAGACTTTTCATTTCCAATATGACGAAGTATGGCTTTTATACTGAGTTTAATGAATCAAAATTGTTTTCTTCGAAAAACAAGCTTTGGATGCCTTGTTCCCGTCGATGATACGAAAAAATTGTAGTTTCTCTCTCAAGAAAACTCCAATCCTTTATCTGGACGCTAACAATTTTGCTTGAATCATTAACAAATTTAAATGTTCCAGTCTGATTGTTCTATGAAGTTCTGTAGACGTTCCACCAAAATGTGGCTCTTCAATATCGTCTTTTTCTAGCCTTCAAATAAAATAAAAGACATTTATTGGCATAATATTCACAATAACATCATAACATCAAATAATTCCCAATAATAATAGTAGAACTATAAAATCAAATTTTGTAATTATTAAAAGACAACAATAAAAACAAATTCTCTTATTCTCTACTTCCAGGAAGCAGGGAAGGCTTAATCTTCATCCCATCATTCCATTTACATCCCCCTTCCTATCATTCACCTTTTTTTATTTCTCTACCCTATTCCCTTCAATCTAGTTTCTCTTATTTATCTCAACCATGATCCTCTTCATAATATTAATCCCACTCCCATCCTTTCCCAAACATATCCTTCAGTTCTATTCCAACCTTTCTCATTCTCACTCCATTCAATCCCCTTGCATTCTTTCATCAAATGGTTTCGTTTTTCTTCTTTTTTTACACAAATTCTGCACAATCTGTTCTCCTCTTCCAACCAGTACACATTTCCCCCTTCCTTACTCCCACACCTAAACCTTGCAATTATTATTTTATCTCCATACATAAACCTGATGTTAACTACACGCGCATATCCACTTCTTCAATTATTATTTTATCTGCATACATAAACCTGATGTTAACTACACGCGCATATCCACTTCTTCCATGATCTATTTGTACCTGCTATTATACTTGCTTTCATTAATTTTGACAAACCTGTCCTGTCTCTCTACATCCCGCATCCTTTCTATGATCTCACCCGCAACATCATCTCTACCAACCATTTTCTCCCACCACGTATCAGATGACCATCCAATCCTCCTATTCACCTTCTTCCTGCATTCAATCGATTTATTCAAAATGCTGAACCTTCTTATGTAGTAAATGCGTTAGCACAGAAATATGGCCACCGAGTTTTAAGATTGCCACCATAATGCTATTGAGATGGTATGGGGCACTGCAAAAATATTTTATAACAAAAAGATTGCATCAAGTAGAATAAAAAACAGATAAGGCTGTTATTAATCTATGGTACGAATCTTTGAGACAAATAACTAGCAAAGTTTGGAACAACTGTATTGAACATACAGAAAAACTAATCCAGGCCGATTTTCTGAAAGAATGTTTAATGGTAAACCTTTACTGGTCACAGCAAACACCGGTAGTTCGGATGAAAAATCAGCGAGTTCTTCTGACGGTGGTAATTAGTCTGAGGTAGATGGTCAATAGGCCTCATAGGCATCATAATGCATTAAGTTGGATAGACGGATTCTTTTGTTTCATTTAAAAATTTTGACATGTAGTTTTCCGAAACAAATTAAAAATGTTATTCATTTAATAAAAAATTAAGTTATATAAAACAACGTTCTTTATATATGTAGTAACTTTAACATTATGTATTGTGTATATTCGGTGACATAGCTGACAAATGCCCTAAGTGCAATAATATGCTTCATGAGGTTGATGCATTTCAAAGTCAAAAAAAAATTTATAATTCGATTAACTGCTTTCTAACTTTTTTTTGTAATGTGATTCTCATATGTCTTTTAAGCTAATAAAATTATAAACTTTTTATCTCTTTTTAGCTAGTTCAACAAACATGCAATGTTAGCATTACTATAATGAAAGTTTACATAGGATAGAAAACTGAGAAAACAGAAATAGAAAACTTCATAGGAATCTGAGAAAACTGAAACAGAAAACTTAATTTCGCGCAGTAATGCTTTACGTAAATAGATATTTAAATTATACGCAACCAGCAATAAAACTTTAGTCCATGACAAGTATAACCAGATTGAGTTAGCCCCTTGTTTTGTAATCACATTTCGAACATTCGTATGGCTTGCCTGTTGAATGCGTACACTTGTGAGCAATTAGATCACTCCGAAGTGCAATCTTGTAATCACATTCTGAACACTCATATAGTTTTCCTCCTGAATTAGTAAGTATCTGACGTAAATGATTGCTTATGCGTTTACTCTTGTAATTACGGCTTTTTATATGAATGAGTATGTCTATGAATTAAGAGTTTGGACATAAATATACTCTTGTAATTCCATACTGAATACTCATACGGCTTTTCACCTGAGTGATTACGTTTAGGAATTAAATAACCGGGCTTGCATTTACACTTATAATTACATTCCGTACACTCGTACGGTTTTTCTACTGAATGAATATATTTGTGATTTTATTGTATGCTCTTGAATGTTGTCTTGTAGTCGCATTCGGAACAGGCATATGGCTTTTCTCCTGAATGTTTGCGTTTGCGGAATTGGTGGATTTTAAACAATTCTCTTTGTGTAGTTTTGTAATTACATTCTGAGCACTCATATGGTTTTTCATCTGAATATTGAATGTTATTTTAACTTAAGTCATAAATCCATATATGACACCTCATGAATGACATATTTTTATACAAAGTTAGTGTTTAATTGACTTGATGCAAGAGTAAATTTAAAGTAAATCTAGTCCAATACAAATAATTAATAGCAGGTAATAACTTTTAAAATATCTTATTCATAGAATTTATTTGCAATTCGTGATTAACATGTTTCCATTCAAATCTTTATTACAATATTTTTTCCAAATCTAACGCCGTTATTGGTATAGATATTAGCGTGCCGTATGCAAGTGCATAAGTGCATTGGTCTCTTAGGAAGTTTTTAAGGTTAACGTAATTAGTTACGGACAATAAAATATACAATTTTTCATCTACGTAGTATATATGTTGCGTTTAATCGCTAAAACGTTTATATTATTGAATGCTTTTAAGCTCATAACTCGTTGCGATTGTAAAATTCTTGAAATTACTTGCTTTGTAAACTGAAATTATGTTCAGAATCAATTAAATTAACAAAATATAAAATAGAATTTTTATAAGAACAAGAGGCTTTCTATATCTATACGGATTCTTGTTGTTACATTTACATCTGTCATCAAAAATGTTCGAACTGATACTTCAGCTTGTCATGGCGCCATCTCTCCAATTGCGCTTTGCTCTTTCACGCTTTCGTGGCTATTTAAATAGTTTGCCCATCTCAAGTGAGCCTAAAATTGACTCCCGTGCGCATCTTCGATCACAACAGTTGTAGTTGCGTTGCAGGTCCGTGCACATGCAGAACGGGGGGGGGGTACACATTTATTCAGTAGGGGGTATCTGCAGGACATTTATCTTCCATACTCGTCTTCTCTCACTACATCACATGACACTAGTTAGCACGCTGCTGGTACTGTTTGAATAACGTAGTGTCACTTGTCCTTCTGGTCAACATTTAACTTTTGGTAATATATCTCTGTGGGATGATGTTGTTTCTACATTTCTCTGATAAACCGTAAAACGCGCTGTTTGTGGAACCTCTCCTCCAGTTTATGCTTGAGAAGCGTTTACTTAAAATGTACTCCTTCACCTTATTACATATACTATATTAAAAATAGTGCAACTTCTGTTCGCTTTGTAATTGCGTCCTACCTTCAATCTTGCTTTTAACTACATCTCAGGTAGGTACAGTACATATAACTCGATTTCGTATTCTTCAGATGACTCATTTAATCTTGTGAATGAGCTGGAACATTTGGAGCATGATGCTGACTGAATTGGATGAACAAGTGTTCAATACTGAGGTGAACGAAGTGGTGGCTTCTGAAACATGATCTCCTAAAACACCGGCCAAAAATATTATGACAGTGAACCTTGATATCTTCTTATCATATCCCATTAATTCAATTAATTAACGATTGTAATAAGTAATTCTCTAATAATTCATCAATTCAATGACTAATTCTCTAATGTAATATAAATTGACTAATCAAATCTAATTCAATTCTTCAAATAAATATAATTTATGAAATCAACAAACCAATGTAATAAAGACTAATTAACAAATAATATTAATATAAATTGATATTATAAAGATTTAATTCGCTTAAAATAGAATCTCATATCCCGCGAAAATTCTCAAACTTTCCGCTCAACGCGCAAGCATTATAAAAGGAGATGCCGACGCGTTTGTGGAAATATCTTCAATCGTTCCGAAATTCACGCGACTATGACTAGAAAGCCCACCGTGGTATTTGATGTTTCTGCCGCTTGGTATATGAAGTATCTTTGCCATAAACATGTATGCTTGTATTTGCACATTTTACAAAGGCTATTTATTATTCTTATTATTGTTTTTATTGAAAAAGCTTTTAATGAATATTTCCACTACTAATTCTTCATTAAACAATTACAATTTGCACCTCTTTGTGCTTTCGACGAATCTGAGATTGAATATTATGTCCACACATTTTAGTAGAAAGCGTTTCAATGCAATGCTTCTAAGATTTTATCCGTCACAAAAGCAATTCAACTTTGATCCTTAGAAATCTCAAGGGATCAAGAAGGATTTTTTATTCTACCCTAAAATTTGGTGGCTGAATTTTCTTTCAAACTACGTATTTCTAGCGGCCATCGATGTCGAATGCCACCGACTTCGGCAACACGCCAAGGATAGCTTCTTCTCAGAAAATACGACATAAAAGGAGCCACTCAAACTAGCGTTTTACACACGCATTTTGAGTCTTGTACAGGTAATTTATGTGTGAGGACCTCGCACAGTTCGATGAGCTTCTTCTCAGAAAATACGACATAAAAGGATCAACTCAAACTAGCGTTTTCTATATGCATTTTGAGGCTTGTTCGGTAATTTATGAGTGAGGACCTCGCACAATTCTATGAGCTTCTTCTCAGAAAATACGACATAAAAAGAGCCACTCAAACTAGCGTTTTCCATATGGATTTCTGTAATTAGTTCACAAAAAACGCCAATTAAAGGCAAGAGGACTCAACGATCCAGAGATATGTGGGAGATATGCAGAACTTTCAAGAACTATTCAAAGAAAACGCCGCTCTCATTGATAGCGCTCATTTCTCACGTGAGGAAGGTTATGCTTTAGGTGGTGCAGCAGAGGCTATGCATGTTCTCTCGTGGCTGAAAGTGCCGGAACAGAATAATCTAAAACGGGACTAACTTTGGAATGTCTTATTAGGGTTGGGTGTACCGATCCACTTTGTCCATCTCCTGAAGAGTTTATACGATACGTGTCATTTGCAAATTATCGTGCAATGCGTCATTAGAAAGAGTATGGTCAAGGATGTATCATGTCACCCTTGTTGTTTAATACCTATAGCAGAATGAACTTAAGGGCTAATGAACAGACCGGAACGGATAAGCGTTGAGTATAGCTTACACATAAACAAAACACGCTACAAACAAGATAATGATCGTCTACAGCAAAACCTTCAACCAACCAGACATCAAGAAGATTGGAAACAATGAAGTGGCGAGCCAATTTATATATCTGGGCGGCGTTCTAAAGTTGTAAATAATGAGGGCAATTACGATTCGGAAATACGAAGACAGATCTAGTTGGGTTGTAGTCCTATGTCATAGGCCATTCAAGTCTGGCGAGATAAATCAATAACTAAGAAAACCAAAATAAGTTTGGTTAACACTCTAGTATTCCCGGTGATGTTGTATGCATTGGAAATTTGGAAGCTGCGAACAAGAGACAGGCACCGCTTTGAAGCGTTTGAGATGTGGTGCTGGTGGTTCATGCTGCGCGTTCTGTGGACGGTACGTATGACAAACGCCTCCATTCTCGCCGAAATTCAGCTGAAACAGCGATTCCCCGAGCTTATCTACGGATAGATCTTGTCATTCTTTGGTCAGTTATCTCGCAGCAAACATATGGAGCAGTTGCTGGTAGAAAAGGTGCTTGACAAAAACTTACTGCAAGCTACCAGACTCGCGGAACATCGGAATAGATGGGCTAAGCATAAGAATATGTCGTTTATGGACATGACATGGACTTAACTCACACCAAATATTCAATCAAAGTCAAGTGCTAGAAATGATTCATATTTTGTTGCCTTGTTTTTATATAAAAAATTTTAATTGCCAACTTTACAGATCTGTAAGAACTTCAGTTAGAAGTTCCTCGATGTCAACAAATATTTTACTTCACATGCAAATATATCTTTATAGATGTTTGTAAACTAAACTGACTTGAAGTATTCAAGAATGAAAATTTATATTTTCAACGATTCGAACTCCAATATTGTTAAAACTATGTGAAAAGCAGAAAATAAATTAATGTTTTCGCTCAATTGATTCACAGTTATCGAATAATGGAAACCCACAGCTATTTTTCTACTTAATAAGTTCAAACGTTACATAACAGCCCATATCCTTTGATCTGACATTTCGTTCAACCCTCTAGTATACTATATAACACTGCAATGTATATTAACATATCATGAGGTTACCAACTGTTTACACAAATTAACATTTTTTTTATGTTATGATAGAGAGAGATTAGTATTACACTCCAGTTCGGGAGTTTCAAAAATAATTGATGAGATCCGTATATAGATAAAACCTAAATTAAGTATTCCATTTGAGCTGACCTTTCAAACAATTTAAAATATTAATTTCGTTTGGTACATACTTCTGACGAAATAATGATTGTTAATTTGGACAGTCGTTTCAACGCTTTATTGACACACGGACGTTGGCAACGAGTGAAAATTAATTTAGCGTTATTAAGCACTGACTCGGTGGAAGATATGGATGAATGAATTAGCAATTCATGGAGTAATCGGGTTTCTGATGGTTTCGCAATAACTTCTTGTGCAATATCCGCTAACTGGTGATTTAAAAAGACTATATCTTCAAATGATTGATTTGTTAAAGCAAATACGCGAACAGTATTTTCATTAGCAATTGTTACTGTTTTGTTTGCAATAGCCAGTTGATTATTCAAAACATCATTATCATTTTCACAATCCATTATTCTATTATTTGCAACAGCCTGTTGGTTGTTGAAAGCATTATTTTCATTCTAACAAGCCATTATTAGGGGTGCAAGGGGTGAAAGCGCAAGTAGAGATTCAACTGCTAGTCCAAAAGTCAACCTCACCTGCTCGAGTGGTGGCAAAGTTTACCACCCGGTGCACCCTGCCAAACAACTGACGAGGCTCTGGCGACCGAGCCACAGCGGTATAACTGTCCGTCCGAAGCTAAGAAAATGTTTCGAGAAAAATCTCCCCTATCAACCCGCAATGGCCAGCGTGATAGGGAGTATTGGCTAAAATCCCCCGTAGTATATGAAAGTACAAACTCAGCAACGGTTCCGCTGACCAAGGTAGCGGTCAGATAAGAATGTGGACAGAGGGTGCTAAGAATCTCCGGGTTCGACTAGGATATCAAAAAAATTGAACCAAACTGGATGAGTGCAGCACAGGATCGAGGACGCTGGACTTGACTACGGGAGGCTTATGTTCAACAGTGGACAAAACTTTGATGATTGATGATGATGATGATGAAGCCGTTATTTTCATTTTAAGTTCATCATTTGTATTTTGAAGCGTCGAATACCAACCAGTCTTGCGAAGCGATGGTAAAACATCTTTGAATATCCATTTCGTGAATTCTACTGCTTCCTTGTTTTTTGATCTCATGATTAGCACGTACAGACTTGGCTCGGTTATGAAAACAGAATTATCTTGCCAATTTGATGGTAAACAAAGGAAGCAACGTTATACTCCTGCCTTTAATTCGTTCCACGTACATTTCCAATCCCAAGATCTCTTATTGTTTCTCTTGTTTATTTATACTCGATATATATCGCGACATCATGATGTTCATTAGTATTTGCGTTCGGCTTAGTAAAGATGTAACACTGGACGGCTGCTAAATCGGGCACGTTACTAAATGCTTTTTGTACTAGCGACATGCTTATTGACTTTATTAAATGGATGGTAAAATTTAATATTTGTTAATTACAGTTACTAAGATGTTTATTACATTTTTAATTGCAGTTCTGATAATGTTTTGTTGTTCGTCTTCAAGACGATAGACTCTGACACTATTAGATGCTAAATTTAGTTACAATGTATTACATTATTAAATGTCAAAAGGTCTTTTCCAATATAATACCGATCCTTAAGAATAATTTAAGTAACGTGTATTTAATTTTATATTAGAAACTTTTATCTACGATCAAAATGCTTAAAACATGACTATATGTTGAACTAACAAAGGGTTGTTATCTGAATGCACTGAATTCTAGTGCACTGAATTCGGGTTGTTATCTGAATACATTCCTCAGATGCAACCCTAATCTCTTTAGAACTCCAGAACACATGTAGACCATTCGAGACGTTTTGGTATATCGACGCTTGCTCAGAAGGAGCACTTTCCATTTTCATTTGCTCCTTGTCGCACAATGGCACAATTTGATGGAAAATGAAAGGAAAAATAAATGTATACAATGCATATCTAATTTTTTTCCCCTCGTCTCCGAGTTCCACTCCTTTGCAGATACATGTGGGCTAATAAACTTTTAATGTCGAAAGTATTCGGAATTTTTCCTAAGTATTTTGAATATATTTGGGATTTGTGATTTGGAGTTCCTGCTTCTTCTTTAAGTGCTAAGTACTCCAAGTTTGTTAGCAACCAGAAACCGCAACCTTATTTTGTGTGCGGCAGTACGAAACAATTCTGCAGTTCTGAAGTTCGGCAGTTCTGAATTTATTCAACCAAGACGTTTTTCTTCTTGCTTGCTTCTGACGGTTCGCAATTCTGCCCTGAATTACATTTTGAAGAAGCGCATACTTAATATTGCGCATCAGATGACCAAAATAATTCAACTTTCGCCGTTTATATGCATTTGCATTTGAGCCAACATCTCCTTAGTGTACGTTCTTGATTAAATAATTTTCAGAAAGAGCTTTAAAACGTGGCTCATTAGGCTTATCATTATGTGATCATTGCATACTTTAGCTCCAGGTTTCTTTAGAAGTTTAACAAATATGGACTTCAGCCAGATCAGATATGATGCCGGTTCTACACACACTGTTAAATAAATTCATCAGTGCGACGATAGCCCCACCTTCAGTTAATCTCTGCAATATATCATTAAGTTTTTTTTCAGCCGTCAACGGTTTTGTCATTTAGTCTACTAAAGAATTGATGTATTTATTTCTATACATTCTCGCGGCTTGTATGATTGTTTTATGCATTGTAACATTCACGCTACCCGTGATGTTAGTACCAGGCTGTATTTCACTTATTCACCGCATAGAGGAAGGTTTTGGACTTTGATTTGTATTTATACGTAACATTAACTTCGTATATTGATAATGGGTGATATTTTAAAAAAAGTGTTAGTAGAGACATAGTATAGATATAGTTGAATTTATTGAATATGCTTATAGCTGATCGTGATTTTAAGTCTTTGTAGGTTACTTGCTATTTGTGGGGATTAAAGTGTTCTCTCTGCGAGTTTGAGAGAGTTATTCTGAAATTGGTTCTCGAACTTGTAATTGGCTGAGCCATACCAATTTGTATTTGCTGGTGTTCTTGTCACTGATTGATTTAATTAAATCGTGCCTCCCCATTAATTGTACCCGCTTAGGGTTTGGAAATGATTAATTGTTGATAGGTTCTCTTGTCGTATTTACTTGAAGTTATTGTGTCTAAAAATTACACTTCATATAGTGGAGTGCTATAATATTTACCTGTAATGTGTTCAATCTTGTGAATTACTTAATTTCACATTGCCGTTAGATTTATCTGACTGGTTTTCGTCATATATTGTGAAAATTTAGGGCTCGTAATTTGCTATTCATTTCAGGCTTGTTGAAAAACACAGCTATTTCGTTAGCAATTGGACCCATTTTATTTATTTAGAGCTGTAGCAGATTTAAGACTGATTTTTGGCATATTTCATTGACAATTTGAATATAAACAAATAGTAATGTATAGGTTAACTTTCTAAATTATTTTAACGTTGTATTCTAGACGATTGATATGTGCTGAATCGAGCGTGGAAACTCAGATGGTGTGAACTATATTGGTTGTGTGTGGCATCATGCGGCTAGAAGGGGAACTATATTGGAACGTTTTAGTTTTTGTTAATTAACTTAATAGATTGGTAATTTTTATTATGCAATTGTTCTGATGTGATGCTTCGTAGCTTGATGCTTTGTAATAGCACAGAAATTGCTAGATTCAACCGTTGTAGTGTGAGCATTTATTCCAGATCGAAATGTTACATTTTATTAGCACGATTGATTGATCAGTTTTTGGGTATGTCGATTGACGAATTTTGGGAAAGAGGCCAACTCCTTTTACTTTCAACACTTGAAGGTGTCAGGAATCCAAATCGGCTTCATAGTACAAATTATTATAATTAAATTGAATCATGAGTTTTAAAATTTAAATTTTCGTGGGGAATGGTTAGTTGCTTTTAGTTGATTCGAAACCAGTGTGTAGATTTAGTTCTCTGTTGGTAAGATAATTGTGAAAATTGGGCTTGGTTTTGAGATCGCTTTTTTTTGTTTTACGTAGGAAGTGGAGAATCTTCAAAAGAGGTAGGATGCCCGGTGCATCCAACAACTGTGGGATT